>CAEFZX010011667.1:0-169470 GCA_903066825.1 Alfaro cultratus | reverse complement strand
GATATAGATATAGATATAAGCTCCATATTATTTATTGAACTGCCACAGAGGATGTTCCCAAGTCATTGAAAGATTTATCTCTCTTTAAACTCATTTTTCCTTGTGAAATTCTGTAACTCTGAGTGAATCTCTTCAAAGGTTAGTGGGTGAAGTCCAACTTGAACATGCTATTAGATTTTATTTCTTTATGTCTGAAAATTGGATTAAATCCTCCTGTAAGTTTAAAATTATTGTGAATTATATCATGATTTTATTTTTTTTAATGTAAATCAACATTAAAAAAAATGTTGTTTTGCCAGCTTCTTTTTCTGTGTGTGTGTGTGTGTGTGTGTGCGTGTGCGTGTGTGTGTGTGTGGTGTTTTTTTTTTTTTTTTTAACCAAACCAGTTCCAGTTCAAAACCTGGACCGGTTCCCTCCTTTGCCTCAAGCTGGACATCAGCCCTGGCAGTGAAAAGCAATGTTTTCTAAGCAGAAACTTCCTTTTTTCATTCCTTCAGGGGCTAGTTAATGAAAATCAAAAACCTATTAAAGCCTGGCTAGGAGACACCATGGCACCCAGGTCTTTAGCTTTCCAAAAGAAATGTGATTATTGATCTTTTTTTTAATGATGCTAATTAAGAAACATGCCTTAGCCCAGATATACCTTTTTCTGAAAACCCTCCCTACAGCTGACTTTAATTTTATGTTTGTGTTCTGATCTTTTTTGGGCTTATTTTTGTCAGCAAGGTGTTGCCGTATTCAGTATGTTTCTCTGTGTGGTTGTTCTTACCACAGTGGTTAATATTTTCCTTTAGTTCCTTATTTCTTGTGTGGTTTCTTGTCCCACGTTAGCGTTATCCTTGTTCCCTGGTGATTTGTACATCCTTTCTGTGTCTTAGTTCATCTCCTTCTGTTTTATCTGTGTTAATTATATTATTTTCCTCCGTCTATCTACGACCAGCTCTCCCAGAGCTGCTCTGAATCCATCTGTTTACGCTCATCTGCTTTCATTATCACACCGCCCTCCTTTTCCTCGGTGTTACTTCCCATTGTTAGGAGCTTTTATTATACTTTCCGGTCTGATGTTCTGTTCTTTTAGTGCCGAACTAAACAGCAAAACAGCTGAAACACTGAGTGCCTTTACATCTAGACTAAAAACAAAAATGTTTAGTTACTTTTGAACCATAATCAATGAAACATTAATCAACATTCTGATGTTTAACTTGACAAAATATAACGCTTCAGATTGAATATGTGCTGAATGACTTTGTGTTTTTCTGATAAACTGCCCTATTTACTGAAATGTGCTATACAAATAAACTTGATTGATTGATAAAGGCAAAAATATATATTTTCTTTCAACATGGACCTGACCGTGAAGAAAATGGGCCTGATGTCGAAGTTACATAAAACAGTTCTTATTTCTTTATTTTCCTAGCTGCTCCGGTCAGAAATGGTCCAACCACAGAGACGGTTTCTGATCAGGCTGTGCTAAATGCCCGCTGCACTTTATGCGCAGCCTCAGTCGGTTTCTCCGCTTTGGGCTGGAGCAGCCTCCGACTCTTTGGTGTAAAGAAACGGTACTGCTTTCAGGTCGCGCTCTGCTCCACTTTCACCTCACAGTTGGTATGAGACGGGATCCGGGCTGGAGGTGAGCGGTGAACGGGATGAACTCACTGCAGAAGCTGACCTTCTAAGGTTCAGCCCACGGCATGCAGAGCTCACATCCAATGTGACAAAGTCTACAGCAAAAATAACAACATAGCAACAATTTGGGCTGCAGCCAAACTTGCCACAGTTCAATTAATCAAGATGTCTGAAAGCTGATACCCATACATGTGAAATTTTAATAAAAGTTAAACAAATCTAATTATTTTTACCCTAATAAATACATATATAAATGAGATTTTTTTTTAAATTCAAATTATTTTAAATATTTTAATGTTTTTGCTCTTTGATGAAGACACGCCAAGACAAGACAGGTTATTAGTTTCATAGTTAATTTCAGCAACTAGGCAATTCAAAGTGCTGTACATGATCAGAAGGAAAATAAAACAACAGACAAGCAAAAAAAGAACAAAGAACCATTGCACTGCAGTGGCAGAATAAAAGGGAAACCATGACAGGCTGAAACACATACGACACTTTATGATTTTCCAGGTGTTTTTAGTCGAAGGCAGCTCTGATCTACAGGAGCTCCGTGTTTCAGCGTCTTTGCAGTTGTCTGTAGGTTTGATCCAGATTCGAGGAGCACAAAACCGACTGGTGCTTTAAATTACGAAAGTATTTTAAAGTCTATTCTCTGAGCTACAGGGAGCCGGTGGGATACAGTAGTAATGTGTTAGCATTACTACTGCATGGAAGGACTTTAGAACTGGGCTGATGTTCTCTGTCCTGGTTTTAGTGAGAACTTGAGCTGCAGCGTTCTGGATCAGCTGCAGCTGGAGGATTGAATTTTTAGAGATACGTTTGAAGACCATATTGCAGTAATGAATTAGACTAAAGATAAACATACAGATGAGTTTCTCAAGGTCTTACTGAATATATATTTTATCTCTCCACCTTACAAATTTCAGCCTTTCTGAGGTGCAAGCATTCCTCCAGTACGATACTGCATGGTAGCCCCTTGAGGTATTTTGATCTTTAAAGCAGTCTGCAGCTGAGGTGCTGTGGAAGTTCACCAGTCACATATTGTTAGTTTATTTATTAAGACACGGCAGCAATTTAGATTATTCATTAATGTTCTTCATAACTCTTGTCTAATCAGAAATAATCTCTCCTATGATCTTTTTTAACAACTACAGTCTCATCAACATTGCACCGAACAGGGAAAACATTGGCTACCTTTGCTTTGCATTGTCCCCACATTACGACAGTGATATGACAGGATGGAACACCATATTAGATTCTTAATCAATATCGGTTCTTATGTTGTTTGTAAGGAGTTTTTTTTTTTCCTATTTGCCCCACGTTTAACTTTGAGAACCAGCCCCTTCTATTGGTCTGAACTCTGTCAGCAACTAGTTATGACAGGAAGATCGTGACATGAATTTTAACAACGGGACTAAACGAACACAAGAACTTACAAATAACACAGCGGAGGCGATGCGGACCAGGGTACAGGCAGCATCACCAAGGGAGCGCGACACAGAATCCTGATGACAAACGACTTCTCTGAGGAGAATAAATACTGAGCAGGGTGATTGGTGGAGTGAAAGCAGCTGAGCGATTGCAGTGTGGGGGCACAGAGGGCTGGTGATAAGATAGAAGAGAGACACAGTGAACACTATCTAAAAAGAGGATGATAAACAAAAAGAGTAATCATGGGAATTACTCAGAACCCTCCACCCTAAAAAACAGACCTCAGACTGAAGCGGACATGACAACAAACCCAAAACCTAAAGGAGAGCCGATGATTACTGCCGCAATGTCGCAACAGATGGGTTTAAACTTTTACACCATGACGTTTTACTTTGTCTAAATGAAATATCTACAATCCACATTTAACACTAACTCATGTCACAGTGAGGTCTGCATAAAGCCTCAGTGGGAATTAAACAACTTAACATCATTTAAATCACTGGAATGACTAGAGACACAAAAAATAGACCTCAGAACTCGGAGCAAACCTGATGAAAAACGTGCAAAGTCTTCGACATAGACATTGTACTCTCTAGCTAGTGTAACTTTTAGCTTACTAAAAGTTACACTTTTAGCTAGCATAACTTTTAGCTTACACTAGCTTCACAAACTTCGGTTGTGAAGCTGCGACCACAGTGTCTGTAAAACAGCCAACTGCAGGCACATTAATTAACCTGCTAATATTGGGGTTTTTTATGCTATAAAAAGCAGAACTGCCATAAGTTAGAATATTTCGCAGAATGAAAATTTCCTCATTAGCATCTATTTATTCTATTGCTTGCTTAAGTTTGTTTATAAAAAAATGTAAAAGAAGAAGTTAAAGAAAAAAGAAGAAGTTATTTTCAGCTGCAGTGGGAATGTTGCTTTGATTTGCACTTTGTCTTAAAACAGTTTTATTAACCTGAAGTTATGCTACTTTTAATAAATGTTATTATATCACCAGAATGTCAGACCAGCCAATGCTTACAGTGTCTACACCTGCTTATCCATGGTGGGTTGCGAGTGGATGCCTGTCCCCATCGGCCTTTGGGCGAGACATGGGGCTACACACACACACACACACACGCACACACACACACACACACCTACACACACACCCACACACACACCCACACACGCACACACACACATACTAACAGTTATACACTCACTCTTAACACACAGATTCTTTAGAAAGACCAATTTACCATATTATTACCATATTGTTGCCTTTCTGCTACAATGTACAGGCAACGTTTTCAGCTATGTGGTCCCTACATTGCCTTTGGTTGTGACAGTAGCTGAGTTTCCATTAAGCAAAAAAATTGCCCAAATTGAAACTACGAAAATAAACTAGCTTAATGGAAACAACAATGTCGATAAAACGTAAGCTTTTTCATACATTTGTGTCATTTAAACATGTTGAATCCATAGCTCTCCTGTAAAATTGTAGACAACAATTTACCTAAAAAGCTGCATACAGATCCGCTGCCAAGTATAAGCAGTTGGTCGCTCTAATGGCTGAATAAAACTTTGACGTTCCCTTTGATGGCTGATAGATGATGAGCACTAGCTTCATGGCTAAATGATGAATATACTGTATCTCATGTAACTGTTTACATCCATTGCTGCCATGATTTTGACTAGCTTATTCACGTGTGATTTTAATTTCACTTATTATTTTATGGAAACACCACAATTGCAAAATTGCGCTTTTTTCCAACATTAGCAGAATATAGACAAAAAACTGTGCACGTTTTGTAATGGAAATGCAGATAGTGACAAGTAAAGACAGGAATCACAGTCGTGACATTGTTGGGACTTTCTGTGTTGCAAAGTCAATTGGTTATCAACAAATCTATTTCAACTTATTCATCTGACATCTGCTTCAGTCATTCACCCAAGTAAAATGGAAATAAACAAAAGCAGAAGGTGTTTTCTATACATGCATTTTATTCTACTGCATTGTTTCTCTGACATTTTCTCTCTCCGTTGTCAAAATGTCCTGTGATTTTTCACATTAAACAAACAAGCAAATCCGAGACCTTTCCGAGACTTACATCCTAGATAAAGTCGAAGCCAAATTTTACATGAGTTGCATTTATTGACTTTAGGTGGCAAAATGAAGTCCAGATAGTTGAAATAGTTTAGAGGGGAAACTAAATCAATGTTGTTGTTTTTCCTTTGGTGGTACAACACAGCTGAGACAGGAGCTTCCTGTGTTTCCGTGTTGACATACTGGAAGTGATTTCATCCCGTTTTTTTTCATCTCCTGTTTGTCCTCTTCGTTCTGACCCTTTCTCGCCACAGACAAACCCCGCTCTACAGTAGCTGGCAATAAATCCGAAAACATAACACAAATTACTGAAGACCGAGTGTCACCCAGCATGGAGAGAATTGAGATGTTTTCTGAAGGGAGAGGAAGTAAAGGGCGCTGTTTTTTTTCCCCTTTTTTTTTTTAAACCTGTTTTGTTAGTGACTGCTGCGCCACCACCTCCCACCACCTGTCAAAGTGACAGCACTGACAGTCCTTGGGCACAACTCTGACATTATTTGCTGAAGGTAAATAAGGAAAAATATGTCGCTAGCGCGCATGATTCATAGTTAGTCCCAGCTCCTGTGTGCAGACATGTTTTCACGCTCGTTTTCGAAAACTTGGGGGATTGCTGCAAAGATTCTCTATAGTGTTTTTTCGCCCTCCCACTTTTGGCGATCTAGTGGGGATAACAAAGATAATCCCAGGAGTTGTTTTTTTTTTTATCTTTTTTTTTTTTTTTACCTTTTACTATGGAATTATTCTGACATTGATCTCTGTGAAAGAATTATGCAGCAAAGCTATCTTCCTTTTCCCTTCCCTGTCAGTCTTTTTTAGTATCTGTTTAATTGTGCAAAATTTCATCCAGCTGAAGCCTGCTCTACTACTTTCTCATAACCCTGCTTAAAGGCTTGTATGGATCAGGATATGGTAATACTCGCCGTACTAAGCCCTTGTAATCTTCATGCTTGAATTTGTGAACAGAGGGCCGTGTCTTTTCAGCGTACTGTAAATAGTGGCAGCATTATATGGCACAGCTGTGTGGAGAAAAGTAGCTCTGTACCGCATATTTTAAAAAAAAAGAAGAAAATCGCAAAGACTATTTCGCGGCCGCCTGTAACTCTGCTGCTTAGAAACACAAGTGCATTAAGCATAACTAAAAGAAGAAGATGAACGGCTCTGGATTTATGTAATGTTGTCTTGGTAACTAATTCATTTTACTGCAACTTAAGACCATATGCATGTGTGGTGGCATCCGGTAAAGCGTGAAATCACCTGGTTTTTTATGAAGCCCATTTGGATTTTCTGGTTAAGGCTCAATGGGGCAGAGGTAGCCATAAAACCTTCATTTAATATTTCAGCACCGTCTTTTCTCATTCTGAGCTCACAAAATGATCAGTGTCGGCATTGAAATGAGGCCACGCGCTAATGCGTTGAGACCTGAACGTGGTCATGTTCGGTGTTCTTTAATAATCAAGAGACGATCTAAGGGGTTTTTTTCACTCTCTGTTTTTTTTTTTTCCTCTACAAACCCTTACTCAAAGTAATCCAAAGCGATTAACATATAGAGTTATAGGTTTGGCTTCTATCAAGGGATGTTTGAAATGATGGGGAACTTTTTTTAAAACAACATTCATATGAAAAGGCCTTAAGTTGTGCAACTTTTCACTTTCAGCCATGTTTGGGTTGAGAAATAATTTAAGACTGTTAGTGGTGGATGAAATGGCATGTAAAAATAAATTGATCCTTTTTTTCTTTTTATTCCAAATTTCATATCCAATTTTAATACATTTTCTTAATTTTTTTTGTTTTTACAAATGACAGAAAATATCTTAAAAACACTTGTTTTTATTTCAATCGTTAACATCCCTCTGGAAAGCCAAGAAATGCATTGGTAGAGAAAAAAAATCCATATTTTCCAAAAATTAAGTGTTTAAAATTAAATGTTCAAAACAGAAAATTTGATTAATCAGCAGTACTAACTAAATAGTTTGTCTATTTTGTCGATTAATCGATTTTAGCGATGAATCAACAAAATTGATTAATCAATTAGTTGATTTTGTCAAGTAATTGTCCAACCCTAAAATCTTTGTAAAAGATTTAAGCACAAGGTAGGGATCAAAGCAGCTAATAGTTGCTGAAGAATTATGTATTATATAACAAGTATTGAACTATGAAAGTTATACAAAGTCTCCTGCTCAACTGTGACCTTATAAGACAAAATTATATATGTATTATATATGTATACATGTACGTATAATCGACCAAAACACACAAACAGCTGTTAATCACAATTGCAATTAGTATAGCATGTCAGTGCTAAGGTTTGAATCACTCACTTATCAGAAAACTGACTTTGTTTTTTCAGTTTCCCCCTAAATTAAAGTGAACATTAAAGCGATTGTATTATTTAGTGTTTACCATATTTTTAAGACTAAATATCTTTGCGTAAAAATCTTCAATGGAGCCTGTCGATTATCACTGTTTTAACTTCAGCTCATTAGTTGTTCACAAAAATCAGATTCTGTTAAATCAGCATAAGTCAGAGCAAAACAACACATGAAGCACTTGCAGAGAGGAGGACAGAGTCCACAAACAATCAATTCTCACAATCTTTTGAACACAAATCGTAGCGGAACAAATCATTGTTGACGTAGCAAATGAACTTCTGCTCATCTGATTGGCAAAACGACAAACTTCGGCAGGGAAATGAATAAGCTGAAAAACAAATGCACTAATCTGTCTTGACTAAACATGTTCAAAAGGCAGCAGTTTATATGTCGCTCATCATTAACACTGCTGTCTTGTCTCACTTGCCTTATAAGCTTTAGATTGGCTCTTGGTGAAAAATAAGCTAGATATTCCCCCTCTAATATTTTTAGAAATATTGTAGTATTTATACAAAATGTTTTGTGTAATCAACTTTCGTTTAGTCACACTGTACACAATTTTAGTTAAGGATACACCTATCCACTTTTGTCACTTCCGATACCGATACCAACATCAGATCAGTATCAGCCGATACTGATCCGATACAGAAAAGCAGCTGAATTGACTTAAACATTATTTTTTTAAAAACATACATAAATGTACTGAATTCCAAATTTATTTGATAACTCTGCACTTGTACAATTGTCACGGTAACCAATCTAGAATTTTTTCCATACTGGGACGGATACAGACGCTAACATCGGATCGGTGCATCTGTCATTTTAACACAAGGAATGCTTTAAAAGGTTGTTTTACTTTTCCATCATACAACAACATTGCTGGACTAAAGTCTATTATTTCTGGAAGAATGAGAACATGGACCTCCCTTCCTTCAAACTTTTGAAATGTAACAAAAGCTAGAGCTTTTCAAAGAGTTCTGTTTTGTTTTCATCACATGAACGAATTAATATGTTGCGTTACTAATGTTACGTGTGTAACTGCTTTTGTAATAAATGTGTTTTTTACAGTGCGGACCGCAGGAAGAGTAGCAGTTGTCATGGCAACGGCTAATGAGGATCCTTACAAACAAAGTCTATATAAGCTGAGCGAACACTCTTTAGACTGATCAATAAGAAAAGTATCTTAATGCAGCTAAGGATATATTGTCAGAGTTTAAATACAAAACCCTCACTGGTTCATGGTAACAAAAATGCCAGGAATTTTCAGCAGCTGGAAATAAATTTAGATCCACATCATGACCCGAACCCGCTAAACCACTCCGACGCCATAACATGAGGCAATAATCCATGGGAATGAATAAGGGCTAGTATTTTCAGCTTGGATTGTTATGTATGTCTGAAACATATCTCTGCAGAAATGCACGATATTGCTTGCTTTTTCCATCATGTGTTATCACTTGTATCTCCCCTCCTACTGTCTGTTATATGATACCATTATGATGTTTGAAAACTGATAAACCACAGCAATTCTCGGTACATAAAGGACATGCTGATATTGTTGTATTTCCTTTTGATAAAGTTTGATTTGTTGCAGATTTTTAGCCTAATATTTGCTGTGGATGGTGTTTATGCATCATAAAAACACGCAGCACCTTTTTGGCTCCACACTTAAACGTATACACAGGAATTGGCATTTATCGTATCATTTATAATTTATCCTTGCAAATATCATTATAAGATTTTGATTTACTGTTATGATAATAAATTCCAATTTATGATGTTTTAAAATCTCTAAAACTATTTTCTCACATTTTGTTCAACAAAGTTGTATCAATATATTTAAAAGAATATGACAAAATGCAGTTACTGTGTGCGTTTAGTGACACAAATCACACTTCTTTATGTGACTGGTGTCCTTAAAAAAAAAAGCGTATTATGAATGGGAATGTTTTTCAAGAGCAGTATTTGTGTTTGTGGGACTATAATTGCTGTGACACGCAATCATCACCACACAGTTGCCTACAAAAGATGGCATAAATAGATGATATAGTCACGTTTACCACAATAGTGCCACAAAATATCAGGATAAAACTTTAAGTCCTGATCATCCACCCCTACTTGTATGTTAAAATTAGGCAAAATATCACCTGCAGCAACACAGGAACTGTGGATTGGTTGGTCTGTGAGCATAAACGAACCAGCCTCAATCAACACTGAGATAGGTGTTTTATTTCAGTTCAATCCTCCTTTTAGTTCCTGTTGTGCTCCTGGTAACCTCTCCTTCCTCCACCAGCAGATTCATGAGTATCGATCGTCTGAGGGGGAAGCACACACGTAGAGACAATTCATTTTTGCCTGACCTGTAAAGGCAAAGGTTTGTAAAAGCTAATAAAAAGCTAATTATTCAATTATTCTTCTCCGACAAGCCATTTTCCTTCAAACCATTTTATCTATGGTTGTGGTGCAATGGGAGCTCAGACGAAAAACAATTGCTTGTCTGAAATAATTACCTCACTTTGGTGGTTTTAGCCTCGGTTTTTATTGTGAGAGATCAGACCGAGCAGGATATATCTAATTTACTAAGTGACATATATCCCATTAGTTCGGCGTTTTGGGGTGTTGCTAGCTTAAAACCCTATTAGTCGTGTAATTAGAGATTGAATGCGGGTACACAGCTGGAGGAAACATGAACATGTACAGCACATAATTGATCCTTTGCCATATAGTGGCCATGATCTCATGTGAAAAGGAGCCCATTAATCAAAGTGCTGACAAGGGGAGTTGTGACCACAGCTGGTAAAAATAGGAAATGGCCTGACAGGAGGCGGCTTCACGGATCTGCTGAGGGCGACTTTAACCCCCATGGTTATGAAAGCTATCAGGCTATGCTGAACTACTGAGCGGTGTCACTATTATCTGACCGAGTGGTTTGTCACTTGCGCGCAAAGCCGATGTGACATTGAGATCGTCCTTTAACAAGCATGTTACAGCTGCGCCCTGCTTTATTGCTCGTCTTTATCTCGATGCCACAATCGCTGAAGTTGGAGAACGGAGCTCCTCCGTGGAGAACAAAATCATAATAATTTTCAATTCAAACCTTAACCTCTCGGTCAGGCGGTTTAAAAATAATTAAGGCCTGTAATAAAAACAGAGAAACCTCTTTAGGAGTCTGTGCTAAAATGAAGTTCTCATACCGCTGTGTGTGATTTATTAAAAATCATCTTGTGCTTACCCAGCTGCTGGTGTAAACTCCAGAATTTCTCTTTTGATTTTTGGATATCTTGTCCCCATGCACTCATAGATTTGAATTTCATATTACTTTGGTTACTTTGAAATCGATTTAAATTGTTTTAGGGTGAAATGATTATAGGACAAACATTTTACAAAAAAAACAAACAACAATTTAATTCATAAGTTTGAAATTATTATGGATTTTCTCTATCCTCTACATTGTCAAAATTATATGTATTTGATACTGGCTGCATGTTTCACCTGAGTTAGAAGAATTAAATTTGATGCTTTACAATTTCAGTATAGTTGAAGTTGAAGATGACGAAGGATGAAAAGCTGGCTAGTCTTAACTAATTGGGCTGGCAGCTAGTACCAGCTAGCTACATTCAGCTAGCATTAGCTAGCTGCAAGCCCAGCTAGCAAAGCTAGCCAAACAGTTCTTGCTAGCCAAAATTGGGGCAGCTACAAACTACAAAGAATGACAGTATGTTTATGTTGTGAAGTACGGAGTCAAGGTGAGGCTTTCAAACAAAAATACTACCAGTTGGACTGTTGCACACAGTAGATGAAACAACGGTAAGTACCATCTCATATTCATTCAACACAATCTCAGTTTTGTCTTTCACAATGGAAAAATCAGGCCAACATTAGTTTTTTGGAGTAGCCTTTACTATTTTCAGAATTTGTAGGCATAGCCCAAGAGGTGTAGCCTGACCATTGCCTTCCTATGCAACTCCACTTGATGTTCATCTTCCTTCACTGGTATTCCTGGGATTTCTCCCATTGAACTCGATTTTTCCTATTCAGCTTCAGCTGCTGAGATCAACAACATTGATTTTTCACACTGTTTTACAATTTGTATTTTCCCTCTGATTGAAGTTTAGCAAAGGCAGTGGAGGAAGTGAACAATCCATGTTGACCTCGCTTCCAAATATTGAATCAACATTAACAGCCATCAGGTTCGGCCTGCCACTTCTCTCAACAAGGACGGTTGTTTACAGTACAGGCACTTTCCGGTAAGCTTCATCGCGTCAAACTGCTGCATTACATACGTCACGGTCAAACGTTAGCGATTGGGTAAAATTTAAAACTCAGAGTTTTACACGCTTCCAGGAAGCAATTGTTTCTAAATAGTCGAGGGTTCAAAACCTCTGGATGAAGCGAACCACACAACAGTGTGTTGGTTTTTACCAGGCTCTAGCGTTGGATCACTGCTAGGAAACAAACCAGTTTAATGAAACACTTTCAATTCTGCCAAGGAGAGAGGTCAAAGGACCAGCAAGAATTATGCTAGAAATGTGTTGATAGCTGCAATAATTGTAAGGTCAAAGTAAGACACTTATGTTTTAACTAGAACTTTAGTGGAGTATTTGAGCCTATATGTGTTAGTTTGCCGGCGTGTGTTTGTGTGTGGGTGTGTGTGTGTGTGTGGTTTGGGAACAAAACCTACATTAAATTCAAACGTGCATCCAACTCTTGTTTTTAAGCTAAATTCAAAACATTGTGTCATCATCCCACCCTGAGAAAAGAACAGTTCCAAAGCATGATTAATAACAATGTAGTTCTCAAAATATCTTCCAGGTTTACCATTTATGTGTTTTAAAATGTGAAATTATTTATCCTCTTCTTTTATCAAAACCAGCAAATTAAGATAAAAGCTTAATCTCTCTTGCATCATCAAACATGTCTGCCTTGAGGCCCAGCTCTTTTCCATTTTTTGCGCTTTTTCCAGGAAAGGTTGCTATAAAGTACTAATACGCTCACCGTTTATTCCATTTCTGATCATTTACTTTCAGAGACAACCAACAGAAACATTGTCAGGATTGCTTATGTCCAACAAGCACGCTGATATCGAAGATGAATTTCAAGGTGGAGGTTATTTTGGAAGAAATATTTAGTATTGTTCCACCAGCCCAGCTGGCCTGCTGGATTCGTTTCTTCTCTTCCCCTCTTGTGATGCCACCCACAGCCGTTCCTCTCCATCGACAGAACGCGGCCAAAGACGGAAGTCTCAGCCGCTCCCGTTGGCACGTTGAGTAACAGCTGACAGAACAAGAGAATGACTGTTTCCCTAACAACTGTCTTTGTCTGGCACAGATACGAAGGGATCACTCTGATGGATAATGACTTGATATAGTGTGTCCCTTGGCCAGAGCTGTGTGCCACCGCAAATCATTTTGCTTCATATACCTGCGAGGGGAAAAAGAAAGAGAGAGAAAGAGAGAGAGGTCAAATGTTGTGGCTGTAGAGCTTTAGAGGGTGGATTGTTTCACACAGCCAGGGAAGAAACGTCGGAGATAAAACGGAGCTACCGTTTTCCAATCCAACACCAGAACGTTCACTCTTGCCTAAGTGATGATTTGCTTGGAACTTCTAAAAAAAAATTTTTCTTGAACACCATCAACCCCCACGCTTTTCCCTGTATCTCCTTAATTTCCTCAACTCCGATACAAGTGTAGCCCGAGATGAAGTGGAATTAGAAGTGGGACTGGGATGATGTACAGAGGAGCAAAATGCTTTGCGTCGTAAATGCTTCATCGTCCGGATGAATAGCGGAAGGTGACGAGGCTTCAGAGTCTGTCGCAGTGCGAACCGATGCACAGAAACGCTACAACCTGAGTGCAGAGTTGTGTATTTTCATGCACGAAGGCTCACCTGATTTCATAATCTCACATGGATTGCTTGACGCAAGTGAAGCCAATGGCTGTCATGTCGATTGTTTTGAGGTTTTTTTGGGACAAGTGAGAAACCAACCTTGACAGTCACCTTCCTCTCGATGTCATAAAAGGCAAGACAGAAAAAAAAACTAACAAAAAAACAAACACAAAAACAAACAGGAAGCTGGAATGTTAACCTCTCTCAGAGATCGTTGCCTATTTTTGTCAGTGTGTGTACGTACCAGCGATACCCTCACTTTAAAGCATGCAGTAATTATCCAGAGGCATTAATCACCGATTTATTTATTTTTTTCGTTTTGTTTTGGCACAAACCTCATCATGAGCAGAAGACTCGCCCGTTCTGTTTCGCACAGATGAACTCCAAAGCTTTACAGAAAAAGAAAAACATAATAAATTTTTCACCGTGCTCCTTTGTTCTCTTATAGCGACGGTGATGCAGTGAAATATTAATGACAGGACACACATTCATAGCCGTGGTATCTTCGGGTGTGTTTCTCCGCTGCTGCTTATGTTTCTTTTCCTGTTGTTTCATAATCAGATCAGCGTTCATATCGCGCCCAAAGCTGCCAAGTGGAAAAAGGAGCCAGCTCAGTCAATGAGATTATGAATGTATGACAGCATCTCTGGTGTGTTGAGAAATGCGGCCTCCTTTGTTGCTTGCATATTGTTTGGAAGTGAGTTTCAAGGCCTGCTAAACTTAGACAGAAAAAAAGCTCTCGATAATGGTTTGTTCACATTTAGCTATTCCCATTGTAAAAAAGAGAAACGAAACATGGTGTTGATCCACTATGTTCATGATATTTATATACATTAATGGATTCATCACATACTAAAAAAAAAGTGGTCTGAAATGAATTATTTCTGTTCGACTGAACATATTCAATCACACATTTAAGAAAACTTGGTGGCTTCTGTGCATTTCTCAGTTTAGGATTTGTTTCATGACAATGAAAATAATAATGTTTTAATAAAGACTAATTATTTAAAAAGTCTAGATATAAATCAATATAAATAACAAATTATATAAAAGGATGACAGAAAATAATGGAGTTTCCTTTATTTATCCCTACTCTTCTTTAGTGCTAATTATTATGTTTGCAAAGCAGAGACTATCTACCAACATACATAAATTCAAGACTACAAATAATCACCATGGCAGCCTTCCCTACTCAGTTCCTCCAGACTAGCGTTAGCAGCAATCAGCAAATACCTGGTGGAACGGCAAGTGTGCTGAGCTCATCATACAAACTAATTCTGAGTTCAAAGTTCCTAATGCGTTCACACCAAAAGCGTGTCGTGCGTCAGGTGCATCTGGTTAACATTCAAAGTCTTTCAATGTTAACCGTGAAATGCTAGATGTAGATCAAAATGTCAACCGTCTGCATTCAAAGTGCACATGTGTCTTGAACTTGAAGCGTCGGGACGCGTTTTTGATGCGCGTAATTCGTTCTGTGTGAACGCACCACAAGAACAGATGCAAACAGCAGTAAAGGCATGGTTCTGAGGACTTCTTAAAGAGACAGAGGCCAATTTCATGGCGCCAAATTGTGAAGTAATTTAAGTAATGTTTGATATATACAACCCTTCTATACCAGTTGAAGGTAACATAGTTACATGATTGTGATGCAAAATGGAACAATTTTACAGCACAATCAAGTGATGCAAAATTGTTTAGATCTGAATATTAAAATTTGATGAGACGTTACAACAGGCTGGTCGTTGAACAAGAACAGATCTTAGTTCAGCACATAAAGCTTGTCATGTTAAACAACCAGCAATGAAAATGGGATAAAATTATTTTGTTCTTCCAGCTAAAGAAAGACCAGCATGTCAACAAAGTCTAATTATGGATAAAATGCTTTCGAAAGCCCATGGCTGTTTTTACATTCAAGGTTTCAAATGCTGAATCACCCAAAGAAACATAAAAGGTAAACATTATTAAAACATGACATACCATGGACATGTTAAAACCTTTTAAATTAGCAAAGTACAGTAAGACCAGTCATAAAGAGGAACATTGACGTGTATTTCAATGAGATTCGAAGCATAATAAATCAAGAAAATTAACAAAACACGTTTCATAGATTGAGATGCATCATCTGTGTGTCATAAGATGTTCTAGTGGGTAAATAATCATAAATAAAAACGTTAGGAACATTTTTAAAGGGCCTTGAAGGAAAGGTAGTTCTTGTAGTTGAGGTGTTTGTGTTGAATATCACACACTTTTTTTTTTTTTTTTTGTCTCTTAGGAGTTTTGTTTTTCCTAACATTTGGAGTCCTTGGCATCGCCCTCACTGTCTGGCAGCTGCCTGTTCAGGATGCTGCAGCTGAACCTGTGATGGACACCAGGGCTTGATATTTGGTAAGTTTTGTCTGAATATCTACACACTGACAGTGAGTGGTTTCACGGCCCGTGCACAGTGAGCTCTGGCAGCTCAAGAAAAATAAATACAAAAGTGAAAAATGCAGCGGCAAGCTGCGGTGCCATGTGGGACAGTATGGGAACTTCACACAGAATGTCGAGCAAAACTGCAGGTGTGAGAAGAAGTGGGTCAAATGATTGTTTCTGGAATCTTGACTCCGGTGTCCGGCGATACTCAGCACGTTGAGGCACAGAAAGTATCTGCTGTAGAGCACATGAGGGGATAAACAGACATGAGAGACTGCCTGGGAATAGATGCACAATAAACAGAAATTAACAATCTGAAATGCAAACATCACAGTGAGTGGATTACATTTGGCTAATTAAAGTTGATTTGTTCATATTCTTGTTTACGGCAGATTAAATAGCTGTTTTTAGACAGAGTTCATAGCTTGGTTTTATTTTTGTGAGTAAAACATGCTGCCTTCATGTTATGAAGCGATAAACGGTTCCAGTGAAAACTTTTCATACATTCATTAAAAGTATGAGGTTTTATGTTTTTATTAATTTATTTTAACCTTTGTTTTTTTTTATTTATTCAGAAAATAAATAATGTTAATCTGAACAAATTACAGGTAAAAATGAACCATATATGGAGATGATTCGTATAATTTAATAGATCATGAGATGATAGTGTTTGTTTTGTTTTGCAATTCACCAATGTTTGGGGTTTGCTTCTGTATTTCTGAAAAGACGGAAATTTAATGCAAAATGTTAATTGAAAAAAAAGCTACAGCAAACAATAAAAAATCAAAACAAAAAAAAAACGAATTGTGCAAATATAAACTTGCATTGGATTTTCTTCTATTCCAAACATTGTCAGAATCCATTTCAACCTCAGGTCTTTTCTGCCCTTTTGATAAATTTTCAATATAATTAAGGTGTTTGGTTTCCAAAAGCCTAATGGTCTTCGTCATTTATTCCAAAATCAGTTTTATGTTTGCTTGAGGATAATTGCTTCACTGGAACATTTGATTATCTCGAAACTAAGTTGGTGGTAGTCTCATTTTTAATAGGTAGCCACAATGAACAATGGCAAAAAATAAACAGACCATGATTTTGACACTATGCTGTTTAATAATACAACACTTTCAGGTCTTACAGCTTCACCTTTATGCCTCTGCTCATTGCTTCTAAATAGATTTTTTTTTCCCCTCTTGGCAATATGGACTAAAATATGTCCAACCACACATCAGAGCTGGTTTTGGAATGAATAAGTCGCTCTAACCTCAATAATTCTTGAGGTTAAAAGCCAATATGTGGCCTATGAATAAAAGTAAGGTCAAGAGCAAGAAACCAACTCACTTAATACATGTCCATCGATTCTATCAAGATGAGCAGACTGCTTTTCCTTGCAGGGTCGCTGGGAGCCATCGATCAGCCTTACGAGCCAAATTGTTGTTTATAAAATTTATTGAAGTTGGTTAATGAACCCAAAAAAATGGTTTAAATAAAACAAAAGCACATCATTAATTAGGAGATTCATGCCGATGAGTGTATGTCATATAATGTATATAATGATGTCGTATACGCAATTTGTTTTTACAGACTAGATTCGGTGTGCTCAGATTTATGACAACTCGTGTTCCTTCTATGCATTCACGACGGCAGGAAATGCAAAAAAAGCTCCGAAGTGGAAGAGATGCAGACTAACGGCAACAAAGCGATCCTTAAATCTTTGGGATTTTGATGTAGTAGCTGCTCATGAAGTCTCATCAACTTGGCAGCAACATGATTTGTGGATGCCGGCTTTCAAGAGATTTGTATCCCACTGCGAGAGATTTCAAATATGTAAAGATTAAAGGATTTTCCTCCAAACAAACAAACGATCTCCAACAATATGGGATGTAAGCATGCTATATAGAGAATGAAAGGCAAACCAGTATGACTGTCTTCTCGTCCTGTAATGTATTGTCCAAACTTTATCTTATTATCACTATTATTGATTTAAAAAATGAGAAACAATTAAAATGAGAAAAATACAAGATGCCACTTATTCAGTAGACGACACCTCATGTTGGATTAAAGAGATAAAATGAGATTGAGCAATATTCTGGGATAACACTTATTTTTAATAAGAGAAAATGGTTTAAATAATTGGTCATGTTTTCAAATAATCTAATCAGTAAATAATTACACAGTTATGGAGTAATCAGTCTAATTATTAATATTTTTTAACTACTGGTTATCAAATGCAATCCAGAATCTGAAATAGCTCTTCGTTCAGCTTCAAAGCAGACGCAAACATTAGCATTGTTAATGTTAGCGGATAATTTTTTAGCAAATCATGATATTCTCCCAGAATTACAAATCATATCTTATCTGTCACTTGGTCACCGTATTTTACTTCTTACATTCTGTGGTACAAAGGTTTTAGAAGAGGAAGTTTCAACGATGGATTTGCTCCCAGTTGTTGCTAGCTAACCTAAATGGTCATTATTGGCTAACTTTGCTAATAACTATGCAATAGTGTGACCTAAAAAAAACTTTTTAATTCACAATATGAATCTCAAACACATATGAGAGAGTGTAGAGCTTAAGTCACATATTATCACCTCAAGATAATAATAATCACTGAGACTAACTTCAAAAGTCTAAGTCTCAGACTTAGACTAAGTCTAAATCAGGCAGCTGCTAGTAGCTAATATATATATAGCTATATGTATATATATATAGGTATATATATATATACATATATATATATATATAGATATCTATATCTATATAGCTATATATATAGATATAGATATCTATATCTATAGATATATATTAGCTATATATATATATAGCTATATATATATTAGCTATATATATATAGCTAATATATATATAGCTATATATATATTAGCTATATATATATAGCTATAACAGCTATATATATTAGCTAGTTATAGCTAATATATAGCTATATACAGTATTAGTAGCTAATATATAGCAGCTGTAGTAGCTGTATATTAGCTACGACAGCTACTAGTAGTTAATATATACCTACTAGCAGCTGTCTACTGGCTGCTAGTAGACAGCGCTTCGAGAGACAGTCACTTGCTACCAAAAGTACTGTACAATTAACCACGACATCAATGCTGTTAAAGTTAAGTTTTTTTGTGTTGATGTTATTAACCCTAAGCTACGTATTTCCGCTGATTCAATCCATATGCGGAGATGATGAGCTCCCATGTAAAGTTGCTGTGCAACCAACTGTATATTAGATTGGCTATAAAATGCAAAAAATAGCCGGCAGCACTAGATAAACTCTATTCTAAATGGTACAGTACAGTATAAAATCATACATTAAAACTCTGTGCAAGAAATGATAGAGTAAATGATCCTTGCAGTCTCTTCGGCGGACAGTCAGCTCAGAGTAACCGTGTGCATGTGAGGTACAGAGACTACGTGGATAGGATCTATGTCAGTGTTACCCAACCCTGGTCCTCTGAGACACACTGTCCTGCATGTTTTGGGTGTGTCCTTGCTTTGGGCCCAGCTGATTTCCATTGACAGCATTTACTGCAATTACCTGAATCGGGTGTATCAAAGAAGGGAAACATGCAGGGCAGGGTTGGGAAACACTGACCTACCTGGTACACTCTGACCAGGTTCTGCACTGTTACCTTTTTGCTGCATCTGATCCACTTTGCTTCCAATGACTTTGCATTGCTGAGTGTATACCCCAGTCTCCTGGGGAAATGTGTGAGGAATTGTGCTGATCTGTGAACCTCTGACCCTCTGTGGGCTGGACCTTTGTGGTATTATTGGTCAGGGACTGAACAGAAAAATATGATGGCTGCCACTTGTCCTCTTCTGGTTCAAAGGGAACACCAGAGCAAAGCTAATTACCCAGCTTGTGTAACAGCATTGAACATAACAACACTCCCCCCTCTCCCTCCCTCTCCTCCTCCTCATTGTATGCATAACGAGCAGCATCTACAACAGTCTGCATAACTCTGCATATTTTGACATCTTGCTGTTTGTGTGTCCCCAAAAACATTTATTCCCATCATTAAGTCTGTTTTTCTTTGATAAATTAAATTCATCCTTTCCTGACGGCAGAAAAAAGGCAACTCTTGCTTGTGCACACATTGGGCATATGCCCAGATGCTCTTTTAAGCATTTTTAAAAATCCTTCTTGAAAAGTCTGAGGGCAGTAAGGCTGCCAGCGAACAGCTTCTCCACCTTTATCCTCCATTGCTCACATTTATGACACTACAAACTGCAGAGACGCTCTTCTGCACGCATGCTCTGAATATTATTATTTTTAATGATGAGGGCGGGGGTGGGGTCAAGGTATTATCTTAAAATTCAAGTGCACGTCCGTCTTCTCCTCCCCGAACCCTGTCTCGTGTCTCGGGGTCTACTTTTCTTGTCAAAGCGATCTGAATCTTCGCTGCCAAGTCTTTCCCGGAATACCAAGTGCCGAGATCAGTGACAGAGGGGAGTGTGGAGTGGGAAGCTCGGGGACATTCTTGAGGCTTCAGAAGAAGATATCACCTCCATCTCTGCACCTGATACTTGTCACCGCGGGCTCTAATCATCCGAAGAAATTAAGCGACACACCCGGGCGATTGCCGCCTCTTAGAACAACGTCTGCGGAAATCTAAATGGGGGGAGGGAGAAATTTGGTGAAATGAGACGCACCTGCAAGCGCGCAAAGTGGCACGCAGCAGACGCCTGGCTCTGGGGGGAGCCGTGCTCGCCGTCTTGGAGCGCTCTGTTTTTTTTCTCCCCTGTCACTCAGATATTGTTTTGTTCGCCGCAGACGCTCTCAGGGTTGGCAAACACATTGAACGCTGAGTCACTTAAACATCCACATCTTGACAGGCAGCTGATTCACCGTCCATTGATTTCCTCATACTTCATATTCTTTTGCCGTCTTTGTTGCGTGCAGGGGGGAAGGGAAGGGTTTTGTTTGAAGCTTTCTGCACACGTGTCTGTCTTTGAGCACTCTGGTCTGCACATTAAAAACTCGACGCCGTGCCTAATGACTCGTGGAGGTGCAACTTTATCCCATAAGTATCCTCATTAGTTACAAGGCCCCACAACTGAGTTTTAAAAATCCATTTACGTTCATGGCCAAGAATAGCACGGTAAGTGTTTGAGAGCATAAACAAGCCTCCAAAACAAAAAAAGAGGTGTGTGATCCGTGTAGACATCCTCAAACCCTCCAGTTTATTCATCCTGTGTAAAATATGGATGACTGTTTGACTTAAACTTGCACTGCATGGCTTGAATAAAAAAAAAAAAGGCAAGTTTTCCATCTAGGAAAGCAACAACAGAATTTATTTTATTTTTTTTGTCTACTTGTGGCTCACTTTTCATACATTTCGTTTTATTCGCCTGTGCAGAAATCAGTGGGGTGTCGCAGATTGCAGAGCAGGAGAGAGTCTCCTCTCTCAGACCCGGCAAATTAGAGTCGGTGGTAGAAGTTCAGCAGAGTGGACAGACGCATGCTCAAGTGTGTGTGGTTTTTGTGTGTGTGTGTGTGTGTCAAAACTTCTATGAGATTCTGATGTTAGCAAATTTGTTAGCATCTCTCTTGTAAATATGCACCAAAAGCATCAAAATAAAATCTACTTATCTTCAGTTTGAGCATATTAGTTTTTTGGAAAAAAAATAAAAAAATTCCCTCGCATACCAGGAGGAGGAACTATAGATGTGTTTTCTCTTTCAAAGGCTTTTCTGTCCCTCCAGGAAGTTGCGATGTTTCGATCGCAACTATTAATATAGATTCACTCATTATTCTCATTTTGCTCAAATTTTGCACAGACTTGCAATTTTCACCAACTTTTCCGCAAACCTGACCAATCACTTCCTGTATTTCCTTCTTTCTGACCAATCCCCTCAGCTGCCTTCTAATTTAACTTCCTGTTTCACCAGGTCTCTTGAACACCAAACCTGCAAGATGAACGCATGTGTGACGCTAAACAGTAACACTTGGCCTTTTTGTTTTTCTTTTTTTTTTTTTTTTTGTTTGAGATGTAATACAACATAAACAGTCCATGCTGGTTTGAATGGTCATATGTGGAATTCTTCTTTAGCACTTTGAAAATCCTCAGGACATGATTTTAATTCGATTAAGGATGCTATTTCAGGAAGGTACTTGAAAATGTTATTTGCACTTTAAATGTTAACTTTCTTCAAATCTTGTCTCTTTTTTGGAAAGGTTAGGTGCAGCAATTCCAACTTTTTTGCAAGAACCTGTAATGGCAAAAATAAAGTCTAAAACAAGCTTGGAACTTTGACCACAACTTTTTGGAAAAAAGTGCTGAAAAATCAGTCATATTAGGCCTCTGCAATCACAAAAAAACATTGCAACATCCTGAAGGGAATGGTCATTAGAGTGCTTGACATTATGACATCTGTAAAATACATGCCTACTATTACTCCATTATTGTCCCCTGATGTAAATTCTATAGAAAACCTGCGAGAGATACTCAAGGAAAGTGAGATTACGTAATTAATTAAATTCACACTTCCAGTAATACCTCACACCTCAGTGTGCAGCATAAGCACCTCATACGAAGGTATTTTTGGTACCTTGTAACTGAGAAGTTTAAGTCAAAGAGAAAAAAACTATACAGGAGCTTTGCGATTGTGGATTTTTTTTCTTTCAGCATGGAGTCAGTTCATACAGACCAATTGATTTGACGCAGGTGTGATAAAGCAGAAACACATCTAAAAGTAGCACCACATTAACCTTTAAGGACTTAGATTTTGAGATCGCATCAAGAGAAACTGTCAATTCTCTCTCCGTTTGCGTTCACCAGTGGAAATGCTCTCAAACATTCGGGGCTGTGGATCTGGCAGAAAGGGCTCAAGCAGAGCATTAACAGCATGGCCACCATCTATCTCGCTCTCTGTTACTTTTGTGAAAATCAATCGTATATTAACTTGGGGTTACTTTCCTTACTGCATGAATAATGTAATTTAAAGCTTGGGTCTTTCAGATAAAATCATAGTGTGGCGAATGCCGCTGCGATGAAAAAAAAAAAAAGAATTTATGTTAAGCTTTTGACAAATTGATTAAAACAAAAATGCAGCAGTAATTCAATTAATTAGTGAAATTAAAATTCTTTAGAACTGCTATGTGACCACAAGTGGCTTCCTTCTCAAAGTATGGTTTTATGAATATGCAGCATATGACCATAGAGCGAAGCTCTTTCTACCTCCCAGTTCACGGCGGAACAAGTCGAGTGTTCTCACTTTCATCGCAAATGTGAACATCTGGACGTCCTTCCTCAGGTTTCCACCCTGTGCTGCTCTGTAAGTGGCTCATGACGCACTGCTGCTGCTGCTACACGGCGTCCATCTGCGCATTTCTTCCGAGCGACGCTGTGACGGAGGGGGGGAACCTCTCCCTTTCACATCATCTACCGGCGTGTGCAGCATATGGGCTATGGGATAGCAGCAGACGATATGTGCTCAAGAGCTACGGCTCCTTCCATTGTCTACCGTGCTGCAGAACGAGTGGGACGGACCCCTGAAGAGAGAGAGAGACCTGGCAGAGGCTCCGCTTCCATCTGCCTGCATGCCTCGCAGTGGAGCCCAGCTCGCACCACTTGAGATTATGCTCACGTCCAAGTTGTTACTGTAATTTGCATTGGCTCATAGGCAGGGGAGAGCGAGGAGGTGGGGGAGTTGCACATGAGGCAGGGATCTTATAAGTGGTCCTGGCAGCACAATGAGCCTGCATGGGTGTACTATTATGGACAAGTGGCATGGGCAGAGCTATATTAAAGTACAATAATGGGATTGTGCTGGTTGTCCTGCTGACTAAGATTATGGTTTGCGTTAGTGCATGAAGTAAATTATAGAAATGTGCAATTGGAAACCATCAGTCACATTCAGTTCTGGTATTGCAGGCTTTACAGATGGACTGTTCAGTTAATCTGGCCTTCCAGCTCCCGGAAAGAGCTGTGGCACTCAGACAAGTACAGGTGCATCAGTTCATTTTGATGCACCTGGGTTAGCATGAAAAGTGTGCTTTAGATATCCAAACTATCGATAATATCCAGCTACTAGCATAGATAGATAGATAGATAGATAGATAGATAGATAGATAGATAGATAGATAGATAGATAGATAGATAGATAGATAGATTCTCAAATCTACCAATAGATTTTTTTATTTTGTCCAATGATAAAAGAATGCTCACTGATTTATTTTGTAGGCGAATTAAAATTTTGTCCAAATTTTGTCCTAGGTTCGACCGAAATAAAAAAACCCTTAAGGTCAAACCTTTTGATGATATATCAGAAGCTAAATAATAAAAAGTATCGATATGCAAATGATATCAATGTCAGAGATGTCACTCTACTAAGAAGCCTGTTCACTGTATGAAGTCCATACTTTGTTTGGACTCCTGTTGCACTAAAATCTGCATCGATGCTAAATGTGTGTTTGGAGCTGCGAATTGCTGGATTCGGCTCTAGTGTTAAGAGGTTTGAGTGGTCGGTATGGTTGGTGAGTTCAGTCCATTTCCTACTTTATGACGCCAGAGGATGACACCTAAAAACAAGAACAAACTTGCAGTACTGCCTTGTCTTTTTGTCGTTGTAGTTCAAAGCGGAAACATTATCATAAAATCTCATTAGGAAATTCATTAAAATTTGAGGCAGCTTTGTTTGCGCCATCTCTCTAACTGAATCTGTTTTGGCTTTTGAACGTCATAGCTGCATTTATTTGAGAGGGAGACAGTTTGAAAAAACAAACAAACGAAAAAAACTTCCTGTTGTATAACTCAGAAGTGAAATCACATTTCCCCTCTAAGAAAAAAAAAAGAGGCCCTTTTAGCTCAGTTCCACAGAATGTTTTCTAATGTCCTCATTTTTCAGCCTTAATTTGTTTCCAGCTTGATAGCTTTCGGACTGCAATTTGGTTTGGCTGCTAATGTATCAAATTCACTAATTAACTAAAGGCAGAAAATAAAGCGCAACTGCTGATAAAGCAACCTCAATCAAATAGGTTGTGAACTCATTATTTATAGCAAAGCTACAACAACAGCGACTAGTAATGAACTTCCTGTAGCTTGTGGCAAAGTCACTACTTGTGCAGTATTTAACGCCTTTATCCTTAACAATTGTATCCATCAGTGGCCTGTTTTTTTATTATTATTAGATTACAGTTATTAAGTTAAATTGAATCTACCAGAGTGGCTAAGATTGGGGTTTTAATGCCAGATTAGCTTTTATTAACGTTCATTTCCGCTGTAAAATTAGTAAAACATCAGCACTTCTGCAAAGCAGCTAATCTGTTTTGTGTAACTGTGGCCTTTTCGCTATTGAAGGAAACGGCCCTATGCAGTATTCATCTATATTAATTTTTGCACAAAGCCATTTAAAAAGGGATATTGATAAAAGATAATTACGTGACTGATGCGAGCGAGAGAGATAAATACGTCGTTCACGCAAATACTGGGCCTGACAGGTTTGCGATTAGGGACTCAACAAGTGTGGCGCAAGCTTATCTTCAGTCACTCTAAACATTTCATTCCCATAATTGCCAGTTATACTGATATGTCATGGATTAAATAAATTGACCCCATTTTCCCTGCGAAATGTAATTGGAGGCAGAAAATGTCATATAAGGATCTAATTGGGCCAGAGGATAATGCGCGTTGCATCTGTTCTAATTACAGCAGGGTTGGATGTTGTTGTCTCACCTCTGAGATGTGCGCAAGCTGAGCAAGTAAACATGCGATGAGGGCAACAACTCGGCTTTGTTGTATCCAAAAGTGGTGGATTAGTGGACAACAAATTGTGAATCAGCCGATCACACTGCAGCAACTCGTTGCAATTAGGAGTCTAAACGTGGCCAAGACGATACGCTGGGGTTCAAAGCGATCATCAGAATTAGGGAGGAAGTAGATTTAAGGGGTTGTGGTTGTTTGTGTTTGGTTGTCTCAGTCTCGTCTGAGTATTTCAGAAACTGCTGATCTACTGAGGTTTTCACTCATGACTAATTCTCGAACGATCGGCGAATGATCGGAAAATGTCCAGGCAGTGAATGGAAGAAAATGCCTTGTTGATGTCAGGGATCAGAGGGGTGCAGTCAGACGGAAACGGCTTAGAAATAAAAATAAATAAGATAGAAATACCTTGGTTGTGAAAAGTTACTTTTACAACTGAGGTATGTGGTTGTAAAACCACATATCTTGGTTTTTACAACCGAGGTATGTGGAATACTACCTCTGAATGGACAAAGCAAAACACCTCGGAGCAGATGGACTATAGCAGCTAAACATCAAAACTCCTGTCCTCAGAGAACAGGATCCTGAGGCTCGGAGAGTCAAAGAGTTTAGATCGGGCCGAGAAAATCCAAGCCACCCTGATCCCATATGCTACCCGACTTATTAACTTTATTTATATTCCTGAGCCTGAAGTAAACCTGATATATAACTTTGATTACGCTTTCATTTTTAGACCACCATTTAAGTAAGCAATGTAACGTCTCCTGTTTTCAGCTTTTGTTTAACGTCTTCCAGCTTCATCTTGTCATTTGTTGTAACCACAGGGGGAGTCAGGTGCAAATCCTGTGGGATGTGTGATTGGTTGGATTCTATCTCCATGTTTGTTACAGTCTGATTAACTTCTGCAATGTATTACAGGTTTATTACATGCGCCACAGAAGCCCGAGCCCCACCCACACTGACCCAAATTTCAGCTTGGGCTATAAATCTAAACTCCACTGTCTCACAAAAACCGGTTAATAACAGATTGGAAAAACATTGGCTAAATTAAAGCATAAATTGAAGAAAACATTGATCCATTCTTCTTTAAATCAATGATATAGGTTTGTAGTTGGTGTTTAATGGTGTCAACCCACAATTTGGGTTATTTAGTACAAGCTGAACATTGTTCAAATGCCATCACCTACCATCTAATGATGGCTACTTTCACCAACTTCAGCTCAAAGCACCTCAAGTTGTTTTTTTAACATAACAATACATTCACTGTACTCTGGTGGCCTCCAGTCACCAGACTTAAATCCAAACATGGCATCTGGTGGAATGGAAGATTAGCAACACCGATGTGCAGCTGTTAAATTTGCAGCAAAGGTGTGCTGCCATCATGTCAATATGGTACGAAATCTTTGAGGAATTTTTCTGAAACGTTGTTGAATCTTTGCCTCAGAGACGGAAAGTGGTTCTAAAGACAAAAGTTTGTGTAATCTGGTGCTAAGGAGAAAACAGTGTGTGGACTTTTTCTGCTCTGTCAGAGCTGCTGGTCCCCTAAACACCAGCTCAGCATTCCCAGGGTTGCTATCTGTTCAAAGACCCCAAGTTTTACAAAATGATGGCAAGTGACACCTGCAGACTCAAAGATGGCAACTGTCAAAATTGCGTTTTCACTTTTTGTCCCACAGCAGGAAAATGTTATTGTACTTGTCAAATAAACCCATTTGTTAAAGTTAGCGTGTTCTCTGCGGTTTTTGCTTAGCCACAAACAAAAAAAAGACACACAGAGCACTTTTCCACTGCAAACAATACATCCCAACTGAAATACAGGACAAAAAAATGCTTTAGAAAAAAAAAACCCCACACACATCTGTTAATTTTTAATCTGTTCAAAATGTTATTCAACATGCTTGGTTGAAAAGATTTTGTCGGGGGTATTTTTGTTGCTCTCAGACCTCCTGGGAATAAACACAACGTTGCTCCTCGTAGATATTTCTTTTATATATGTGCCTCTGCCACCCTAAGGGAATTAGGCCTGTGTGCTTCAACCTCAATGGATGCTTTTAGCTTTTAACTTTAACTGCTTGTGGAATATTAGCAGAGTAGTAGTATTAGTATAAGCAGGAAAACACATTTGTAAAAAAATAAGAAAGGCAGTCACAGAGAAAATTTTTCCCCATTAGCTTCGAAAAACACAGGAAAAGGGTGAGAGTGAATTCAGATCGGTGTGTTTCTCCCACAGCTTAGGTGTTAGTTCAACTTAGCATTCCTAGCAGCAGTGAAAATACAGGAGATTTCTGTCCCCTTTACATATGGAGATCATTTCTTCTCAGAAATGTATCACGATAAATGATACAAACGATACGATAAATGGCCCAACCCTAATTTAAAGCTAGTTTAAATGGACTAGTCATGTGACTAGGAAAAATAAATAAGAATTATATTACAAGATATACTGACCTCATATACAGCAGATAAAATGAAACAAGATTTCAATCGACTCTGCAAAAGCCCATGGAAAGAAGCTCATCAAAAACTCTTATGGGGCCTTAATTACCTTCAGGAGGTTTTGGGGAAATGCTTAAAATACTTCATATTTTTAAACTGAATATTGCAAATGATGTTCTGCTCACATTTGGCATATTTTCAACTTGGTCAGCTTTAAAGTCGGGGTATGAAGGACATGAAAGGTGATAGAGGGAGTAGGTTTTTCTTTTCTTTTTTTTAATACTGCTACCTTCCAACTGTACACAGTACATTGATTCAGCTCTTATTTCATAGATTACATAAAAAGTAGAAGGGGGTAAAGAAACACATCAACATTGCATCACATCTGTGTGCTGCAGAAAATAAAAGCAAATCAAGGTCAGGACGGCGCAAGCGCTCGAGTAAACATCCTCACATGAAGATGCAAAATGAGTATGTGAGTTCGCACGAAAGCAAACAAACAGTTTGAGTGTTTTGGGGGGTTTTCCCACCAATGGATAGATAAGCACAGATACGGTGGCAAGTTGATAATGACTGAAGGCCAGCACTTTGATTCCTTCATTTTCTAAAAGCCAATAGCGCATAGATTAAAACTTGATGAGAATTTGCTTACCCACTGTAACTCTGAACGATGTGACATTGCAATGTGCTTTATTCGACAAATGGGATTGCTAAAGCCTTCGGCGTATGTTTGGAAAGCTGCACTGTTCACATTTATGCACGTTTTTCTTTTTTTTCTTTTTTTCTTTAGCTTGCCAGAAAGGTTATCACATAAAGACAAGCATCAGAGCCTTTCGAGGTTTTGGAATACCGTTGTCTGCATCAATTAGAGGCGTACACATTTCCTATTATTGCATCCAGTTAGCACAGAAGATTTACTCATGTGGATCGTGTTAGTAATAAATCTCAATTGTTTTTTTTCTTCTTTTTTTTTAATTAAATGATACTCTGAAGGAGAAAGCCTGCAATATATGAAAATGATAAATGAGGTCATTTAATCTTGAGGGTCTGGTTGGGAAGTGGGAGGGAACAAAACGAGCTCTGTGTGGATTTTAATGCTGTCAGATTGACATCACGATGCTATTAACAGGTTCACCAACTCAAAACTTTAGTTTTAGTGTTTACTAATAAGCAATAAAGATAAAACAGCTAAAAGATCATTCAAAATACTAGGTTTTCGTTGGAAAACCTTGTTTAAATGCGTATCACAGTCTGCACCAGGGCTGTTTCCTTGCAATTTGCTGAACTTCCCTTTCTGGATCGCACGTTTTCTGCGCCTCCCATCAGTTTCAAGCCGTGCCGCAGGAAAGCCAATTATCAGAATTTTTTCTTCAACTTATCATCAGCATCAGAAGATGCAAGTGTATGCGTTTTTTTGTGGAGAACGAGGAACCCTGCTGAGTGTTTGTGCAAGAACTTCAACCTTGACCCAGCGTTGTGTGAAAACGCATTCATGTGAGTGCAGATAGAGGGAATCATGCAGTCTGCGAGTTCTTTGACTGATCCCTCTGAAGACGCTAAGGCTCCCAGGCCTGAAGGTGTTTCTGATGAAACGTGCTGTGACTATTGAAAGAATATGTAAGAAATCCTATAAGGAGCTGCATCAGGGACCAAGCAGCAAGGAACTAGGAGAAAGATATACACAAATTCTATTTAATTTTTCTAAAAATTAATAGAACTCCATGGAAATGCAAATATTTCCTAAAATAAAACCGAGAAAAAGGGTTAAAAGAAAAAAGATGTAACTAGGAATAACAAAAGGAGAAGGCAGAAGGGGTGGGGCACTTAGACGACCAACACTGGAAAACCCAACAAACAAATTCAAAACAGTACTATAACTATAGCACAAAAACAAACTAATGTGAAGGCAAAAATGTTCCCCTCATTACGATTTCAAGATCTTCTCCAGAGTCGAATCCTCTGCTTCCACCATACTAATGAGTTCTTCCACTTCCTGGTGTTGCATCATAAAAAGTCCTCTCCCCCCAGCAGCTTCCTTAATTATATATCAACAAAAACCTGAATAATTTATTATTAGGGCTTTTTTTTAAAAAAGTTTTTTTAGTAGTAGTAACTATAATCAGTAATTTTAACATTGTCCTGTTTTTCACCTGTATCATATTAACAAACACCACAAATACCCAAAGTACTACATTGGACTCTTTTCCTGTTTTGCTTATTTTTATTTAGTTCTTTTGTTTTTGTTGTACGCCCTATTCTTACACTTGTATTTTCGATTCATCATATCACAATTTAAAAAAAGAAAAGGAACGTAGGACCCCAGAAAACATCTCCCAAGACTCTGCAGAGACCATTTAGTTACTATAAATTTGTATTCATCGTGTGCTTACTCAATCTGTTTCGATGGGGGAAGGGATAATGTAATGTTTCTGTTAAAATGTATAGTCCTCCATTCAGTTCAAATTTTGTTTTACGTAAATACAAATGTCAACACACAGTCGGCGTAAGCCATGAACTGCAATTACCATGCAGAAACCCCGGCAGCTGGTGCAAAATTCAACAGCTCTGGAAGATGTAAAAATCACCGATCTGCATTATTCATTAAACGAATAGTCGCTGAATAATAAACCAGTCAGAAGTAAAACCAGCTTCGCTACAGAAAACAGTTTATATTAATGATAGATCTGTGCTGGGGAGCCTTGTTGCACAATTAATTCTGTTCATTTTTCAGCAGGAAAAGTTTCTTAGTTTACCCACTTAATAAATGCTCCCTCTGGGGCGTAAATCAACCACTTGCTTGAATTAGATGTGGCACCGAGGCACATAAAAGGCATTCAGAGCAGGGCACCCATGCGCCATAGGAGCCTCAGAAAGAAGATTTGAAACTAAGTTTGAATTCCTCTCCTGTGACAGAACAAAGAGGCACCGACAAAGAAAATTCATCTGATTTGTTTCTTTTTCCCTTTCAGTCTGCCTATAAAGTCTGTGAAGGACTCTGCTAATGAACCAAAGAACAAGAGCAACAAAGAAGCAAGTCAATAAATGTAATGATGAGGACAGAGGACAAGGAAATATACAAGCAAATGATCACATTACGCAGAAACTGCAAACAGACGAAACTGAAATAATGAAGTTTTGTGAATTACTGACTTTCGTTGCCAACTGTTCATGGTTTCCAAGGCTTATGGAGTCTAAAAATAGCAAGTTGCTCAGATTTACTGCTTCTACGCAAATTGTTTGCTTGCAGCGTCTGACTTTATTAAAGTGTTTACAGCTGATTCTTGTTTTTTTATTTATTTATTTTTTATTTCCAGTGTGGGAATTTCTTCGGGACAAATTTGGCAGCTACAGTTGACCTTGTAAGGCGGAGTCGTCACTCTTCTGAGCTAAAAAGCTGGCCAGCGTATTCAATCATTCCGGTTCTGTCGGTGTCTTGATGTTAAATAGTCTGGAATGTAATCAGATGTGCTTTTGCAGATTTGCTGTGAGCAGTGACCACTTCACGAAGAGTTAACACAACTCGAATCAGACTAGAGCCACTTTGGGTTTCTCACATTTTAAAAAAGAGATTTAAAAATTGAGCATTAAGCAATGTTAGCAATCTGCTATGAATTATTTCTGCGCTCAAGTGTCTTTAATCCATTATTTTTCATAGATTTACACAGTTCTTTACAATTTGGAACCAGCTTTTCTACAGGTTTTTAACGACGTTGTTACACATCAAACACATTCTCCAAAACGGAGCGTGTTGACCGTCATGGGAAAAACGGATAGAAAAAAAAAGACATGGGAAAAAAAAAATTCTATGAGCTATATTTGCTTTATCTGTTGTACTTTGACCTTTTTTACAGCTTGTTTTTCTGCAGTCGTAGTGGAGTTCCTTCTGAAATGTCATACAGATAAAACAAACCACAACACACTGACTGACGGCCTGCCAGGATCTACTTTTTTCACCGGGTGACTGTGGGAATATGTGTTTCTACTGTTCACTCCTTAGTGTCCACGAAATGAGCAAGACATTCAGTAGCTAACAGGAAGGCTGAATGGTTCTGTTGTAGCAACTTTGTTTTTTCACATTAATCCACTGTAGTTTTATGGAGGATCCTTAATATAGGAATTGTGGCAGGCTTTTAAAGACCTCAGTAGATGCCTTTCCATTACAAATGTGCGGAAAACTTTATTATTTGGCTAATGTTGAAAAAACTAAATTTCGTAATTGCGGTGTTTCCATTACATAAGAAATAAGTTTAAATAAGTTTCAAACTTATCCTCCTGCCACTTCCTGCCGTCCTCTTTGTCGTTTCCGCCAGTGGTAACATCCGGTTGTCGATCACATGACTCGTGTGATGCGGAAAAAGTGTTACTATTGCATTTTTGTAAAATACACTAATTCCGTCACAGCCAAAAAACATTGTCATCCCAGTGCAAAAACTTTTTTGTTTTAAATGCTTTTTCAAAATTTGCAAATTTATTGTTGTAATTCAAATTTCTGCAATTATGTGGTCGATGCAAACCCAGCTAGAGTGATTTTTTTCTTTGCAATTGGTTTTCTTCTGTATTTATTTATTTTTATTCTTTACAAATTAAGGTGTAATAGTTTTGTTTATATTTCAAAAATATTAGCAAAACTGTCTGTCTCACATGTTATCCCTGCTCCAGACATCAATAATAATAATAATAATGATAATAATAATAAGCGACTGCTCATGGCAAGACAGCTAATAATTTATATGAGTGCTGTTAATCGTAACTCTGAAATAATTTAGAATCAGCAAACACATGTATCTTGACGTCAAAGTTTAGTAGCACCACTGATGGGACATTGAAAAAGCAACTCTTGGTTGTTCATTTACGCCTCTTTTCCTTTCAGCAGTTTGGCTTAAGCCGGTTTGGTTTGGTACGTCATTGTGTCCGTTCCCGTTGTAAAAGCAAACCAAACCATATCGCAACATTCCTGGGCCCCCGTTGTAGGTCCACAGGACAAATGGTACGGTATGGTTAACGTGAAACTTATGGTGTCACAACGCACAGTCCATTGGCTGGGGGACAGAAAAACAACCAATCGTAGTAGTTTGTGGCTACACTTGTTAGGCAGAACTAGGTTTTACAGCCAGTTGTCTGTCTTCATTGGGACACTCTCATCAACGTCCCAGTGAGAGTCCACCTGCCAATGGAAACAATCTCCTGACCACATAGAGCAACAAACTTCACTGACCCGTGTGGTAGCGCTCGGTGGAAGCGAGGCTTCGGTGTCCTTACAGCTTGAACAAGAATTTATGGCTCCCACTTTGGAATGCATTAAGTACATTTTAGAGCACGGCCCTCGTTTTGTTTTTGTGTTTTTGTATCAAGTAAACAAATAAATTAAGAAGTTATCTTAATGCAGCTTCCTGCTTTTAATTAAAAGCTTTAGGTTTTGAGGAGGGCTGTTAAAGTTAAAGCTGGAATGCATTAGTGCAATCTCACCGTACCATTAAACACTTGTGCCAATAAATCCAATAAAAGTGCAATTACTTTCACAAAACCCTAGATCTTTTGAGCTTGGAGTGGTGATGCACTTCTGGATTGTTGACAGCTCAAATGTTTGTAGTCACTAAAGTTAGTTAACATCAAACTCCAAGCACCTAGTTAATAAATAAAGCTTTCACAAAGTTTTTGCTCCATCACAGATTTCTCTTGTTTTTGCTTTTTCATCATACTTAACTATGTCAGATCATCTTGAGACAAATATAACTGGAGTGAATAAAAAATGCAGTTTTTAAATGAGGATTATATTTAGGAAAGGAATCATTTGAGCTCTTATGATCAAGCTCGTTTGGGTCATGCGGCAGGACAATCGTCCAGTGCAAACCAGGAAGTGGTGGATGAATTGATCCAAAACATCGATAAGATCGATTCCAAATGGATACCAGTATCAATTGGATACTGTTCTGGTAAGATCAATACCTTAGTTTCAGATTCTCTCTTGAAATTTTATTTTGCTTTTGCATTCTAGCTTCTCAAATATATACTGTATATATATACTGTATATATTTTTTACTTTAGATAAAAAATGCACACAAATTTGTGTTGTTCTTCTATTGTTTCTGTGTTTCATGTAAACATGAAACTAAAATATTCTGTAGACACATATAAACTGTATCTGATTTTTGTCCCAGATGAAAAAAAAATAGAAGTACAAAGGAAAAACCACAAAAGCTCCTAAGAGCCACAAGTTTGATGATGCATCATAAATAAGTATTGGTATCGGTATTGGTGATACTGTCTTCTTATTTGCTTGGTATCAGGTTGATACCAAAATATGCAGTTTCACACACCTCTTTTTGGAATAGAGGTGTGTTAAGTCCAGATTTAAATGGATGGAGATGGTGTAACATGGCCTGAAACAAGCCTCTGTAAGCCCGTCAACAGCTGCATTTCCATTACACATGCGGGCAAAACTTTGGTATATTACTCTGTTATTGAAAAAACACAATTTTGTAATTTGTGTTTCCAGTAAACAAGAAATAAGATTAAAGTCACACGTGAATAGGTTTGTTCTCGCAATGAGTCATTAGAAAAACATGCCGACGTCATCCAGCTACGTCCTGTCGTCTTTTTCTTCGTGTTTTCTGCCAGTGGCAAAGTCCGGTTGTTGGTCATGTGATTCACATGCTGCGAAAAAGTGTTGGATAATATTCCTCCACAGAGACGTTCTTTCCACCAAGGATTTCAAGCCAGTTACAAGCACTTACCAAGTTTAGTGAGCTATTATTTACCCACATAGGGTCATCTGGGATTGGATCGCCTTTTCCTTTAACAAGAGGATCAGTGTTTATTATAGCAGGATGTTTCTACTGTAGCTTTTTTGTCATTAACAAACCCTCTCCATAGCAATGTTCAAGTGTATATAAAGGACATAAAGCAAAACGGTGTTGATTGCAGCCTCCAAATCCTCGTAAATCCTCCCTCCTCTGAGCGATTTCCAACCTGAATCTCTGAATGAAAGCTCCGATGATGCTGTTCCCATTTTAGACGCGACTTATGAATACATCTGCGTTTGGCTGCAGGCTGCAAGCATTCATAACAGACCTGAAACCACAATAGATGAACTATGTCACAGAGCATAAAATGGTAATAATGCATTGACGCCGTTAATGTTGTGATACCATGAAAACAATGCCGTTATTTTCTGCTATGATTATTGTTTTTCTGAAAATACAGAAGAAAAAAAATAAATAAATCCCCGGGAGGCACTTCTGCAATAACACAGAAATATATTATGTGACACCACAAGCAGCCATTACTTTTACTTTACAACACTTCTACCAATATTATTTTGTTACTTTTATTTAAGTATGATTTTGATGTTCGTCGTCTGTTTTTTCTTTTTTCTTTTTTTTTTACGGAAGGCAAACAGTTAAATCTTTCCTCCCCCACGGATATCAGTCAACATAAACCTGTTTGTCACTGGCATTAGCGCTACGGTGGTTTTTAATGCGACACGTGGATCTCAGAAAAGGCCAGGCTCCTCTTTGTGCGTGAAGCGCCCTGGAAACCTCTCACGCAGCACGAGCAGATCTGAAGTCGGCAAGCGGCCATTGTGAATCAGGGGGCATCGCATTGTCTTGTTGATTCCACAAATCACGACAGCGAGCAGATGGAGAGTAAGAGGCTGCTTCTTCTTTTTTTTTTTTTTTACCTCCTTGTTTATGGAGGCAACTTGTGCATTAGCCGTACCCGACTGGAACAAGCCGCATTTGATCATTTCATTACAAGTGCCTGTGATTAGTGCGGTTATTTCAATGAAAGTTGCAGGTCATATACAGTAATGTAATCAGCATTCAGCTGTTGGAAGCAAAAGAGAAAAAAAAAAACTAAACAAAACACCAAAAACAAGAAACATAAAGTGAAATTATTTGCATATATATATATTTTTTAAATCAAGAATCATTTATCTGTGATTATTCGAGTGGCTTGACGTTTGTAGGTAGCGTTACGTGGAACGACGTCTTTTGTGAAGAGAATGCTTCAACAATGCGTGGGAAAAAATCAAGGATATTAAGTGGCATTACAAGCTCGTTTCAGTTCAGTTTCCGTTTAAACAATGCAACATGGTTTGTGTGCTTTTATTCGATGAGAGAGAGAAAAAGAATCCATGTTGAGAAAGATATTTTATGTCCAATTTAAAGCCTCTGTACTTCAATTTTAAATTTCTCTCTGATTCTAATTAGCAATTCCTGCTTTTCTGTTTCTCTGCTGTATAAATATGATGTGACTCAGAGGCTGTTTCTTTTAACCTCTGCCCAATAGGCTGAATGAGGACACGTATTATCTTGCCACCAGGCACAGTAATCAGATTGATAAGAAAGGTAAAAAGCTAGTGATGGGGTGCAATTAAAACGGTATCTAATTAACTAGAGGCTTCGTAATTAACTTGCACCAAATAATCACATGTTTATCAAACCACAACACTTAGCACATTAGCCGGTTTCTTTCCTCGTATTTTGATTGACAAGCGAATCGACAAGGAGACGCGAGAACTTGAACATTTACAAAAAAAATAAACTTCTTTTTCTTTTAGCCCTTAAGTTGCAGTATGTAGCTTTCACAAATATGTTTTTTTTTACATGTTAAAACTGTCACTGCGTCATGACAGCATGGTATGAGACAGTCTGTAAAATGTTTGCTGTCAATCAATGTAGGGTATGCGCTGCTCAGTGTGCTTATGGCAGAGTAACAACTTACCATTAGAGGAAAATGGTTTGTCATCGTTGGTCATGCTAACTAGCTTGCTAGCCTGTACACAGTATGACTGACGGCGCTAAGACCCTCTTCCTGGCTCTGACTGGTCGTTTCTGACAGAGTTGTGTTTTTATGCAGATAGCAGTAGGGGGCAGAAAAGCTTCATTCTGTCTCGTCTTATACTGTCAAAGCATAGACAGTTTGAACAAATATGTAAAGAATTTTTTTTTTTTAACTAAAAGTTACATATTGCAGCTTTAACTGGTTCCAGGACTATGGTAGCTCACAATAGCAACAACATATTTGCATTTAATTGATGAGCTTTAGCTGCTCCTGTAATCGATACATCACCTGCTTCTACTTGTACGGTCTAGTCAACAACCCTTAGAGGCATTATGAGATTATGAGATTCCCCTAAGATTGAGCTTTTCAGTAGCAAATACTCCAGGTGAGTTTGATGTGAGGGAAAGTTTACTGTTGCTGTGGGTGTGTTTGAACGCATGGCGTCATAAAAATCAAAAAACAGAATTTTGATCGTAATTCTCAGTCTTCATGTTGATGTATGAAAGTGTTTTATTACTATGGCCGGATGAATGTGGCTCTAGTGCAAAAGTGCATTGAGCGGGTTAATAGAAAAGTGACTAGAAATATGGCCATATTAACAAAGAAATTCTTCACCAGACACAAAATCAGCCCTGTGGAAGGCAGTCTCTGTCCTTTGGAGGTAAATCCTCCACAACACCGGTGGAGTGAGCCGATGAGGAGGAGAGATGGTGAAATATTCCTTTCTGTGTCCTCCAACCTTTTGAGAGATTATTGGAGAAGACTTGGTGCCGTCATATTGGAAAAATGGTTCTGGTGAGGTATTAGCAGCAGAGATACCAATAATTCAGAAAGAAGCTGTTTCATTAAACACGTTTCTTTTCCCGACTGAATAAACGTAATGAAATCTAATTATTTCTTTCTTCTTTTTTTTTTTGTGTAAGATTACGCAACTGTCTCTTTTTTTCATACGTATGGATATTTCAACAGCTTTGTGTAACAATTCGATGGAGCGAAATGTGTCGGCGAAGCTAGTGGCTGCTGGCTGTGGTGGACGATCCGGAAGGTTGAGGAGCGAGAGTTTTGTCTGTGAAGGAATCCAGGAAGTAACGTCCTGGCGAAACAGAGAGAGGTGCATTCAAGAATGGAGGACGGAAGAATGTCAGCATAACGCTGCAAGGAAAAACACAGAAGTACAGATAAAACTGAGGCGTTGAAGAACGGGCAGCCAGTTCCTCTTACTCAGACGTTGATGAGGCTTTGATGCAGAGCAGGAAATAACGTGGTTTTATTTTAATGCAGTGTTATTTTCTCGCAGACCTTTTCTGTCAAGCGAAAGTTTGAGTCTCACCCAAACATCTTCAGTGCGTTCTGGGACTCAAGGCGGTTGAAGCTACTGCTAACTAGCTACTGGTAGACCCTTTGCTAGCTAGCTTGCCTGCTAGCCTTTTTGTCTCTGTAATGGGAAGGTGCAAATTTATCAGCGGTTGGCTGAAATACGTTTTGTTTTTGCCACTGGCTGACTTCTACTGCCAACCCATTCAAGGTTAGGTGCTAAAAAACGTTTTAAATTTAGTGCTATGGGGGTTAAAGCTGAAGAGAGCCACATGTAGTCTGAGAAACACAAAGCTGGGTCCAGAGTTTGAGCTATGTTTGATTGTAATGCAGCGAGTTCCTCCCACCATCCCCTGTATTTATAGTTTTTTGTCCTTAATATCATTCAAGGTGGTATTTTTTTTAAAAAGGTCTTAAAAAGTCTTGAATTTGACTTGCTGAAACCTGAATATATCCTGAATTTCTATGTGTACAAAATTTGTACGTTTTCACCTCGTTTAGTCATGAAGTTCTCTGTTCAACTAAACATTTAATGAAAGTGTAATAAGTGAAACTGGCACTAATTACATGTAATCCAATTTTATTTAGCATTTAGCAACTAACATGTAGTTGCTCTAGTTAAATATTGATCTATCAGACCCCTATAAGTTGCTGTTTTATTTTATTCTATTTTTTTTTTTCCTTTTAAAAAATATGCTTTAAGCTTAAAACAAAATAAAATACCTTTCCCAATTTGACCTGTCGATAAATTTACATCCTAGTTTGTTACATTTGCAGTTGGTTTGAACTGCAATGTAAGTTAGGGTGAATAGCTAATTTCTTGCAACAGTTGCTCCTGTATCCTGAAACATATTTGCCTTACTGGAACGGCCTGTTCTTTTGTTTTCCTCTCTTTTTGGAGAAAATCGGCATCAATTAGTGTCATATTCAAATCTGACAGAAACAAAATCATGGTTGACTAGTTAGAAAAGTTAAAACTTAGACAAAAAGCTTTTTTAGCATTTAGGGGACAGGAATTGTTATGTGTTGGAATGATTGTGCTACTGGTCTTTTTTTATTTTTTTTTTTTTTTGATGGATGAGTAAATGTATTTATTCAAAGGTTGGATGTTTAAAAAATTAGATTATGTTCCCAGTTTATTTTCAGAGATTTTATATATGCACAATGCATTTTTTGTCCATATGGGAAGTTGCACTGTGTGCTATTTGAAAGGTGAATATGTAAACACCAGATTAAAGATGTATACATATACAGTATGTACTCTATATAACTAATCTATTAGATTTGCACTGAACAATTTTCCTGCTGCATTTATGCATTTTGTCATTGAAGAGTTGCCATCCGCATATGTTCAGTAGGCGTACCCTGCTTGCTGTTGAGAGTAGGGAAGCCAGTTTGCATTCTTGGTGCAGGACTGCTCTGCATTTTATCCCACACAAAAATCTTTTTGTTTTCATTCTAATTGGTTGGAGGGCGACAAAAGGGACAGAGCCGCTGACAAGAGAACCGCCTTTGTATCCTCAGCTAAGGCGCCACTAAGTGTGGAGGCCTGTGTAGGTGACACATAAACGTATAAAAACGATACTGCAGTATTTTATACATATATAATACGAATCTATAACCTGGAGGCTCTATCAACAGGCAGCATGTGGAAGCACAGCGCACGCTGCCAGCGAGACCTTTTCTTTTCCCTCTTCCCCCATTCAAGGAGACTTTTACAATTAAAGTTTATGGAGCCGCAGTGCTTTGTGGGATTTAATTGAGAAGACTGTTGGCATGCAGAAATAATTATAATATGCAAATCCTCCTCCTGTTTGCTGAAACACCCCCTACCCCACCTTGACGAGATGTGACCAGAAGTCCCCGGGGCCCGCAGCCTGGGATCAGGCGTCGGCTGGTGGGAGAGCGAACTGACACCGATGGACTCTGCCTGTCAATAATTATGCCTGCTCTCTGACAAGAGTCACACAAGGGCACCTAGCTGTGCTCTGCCAACCCACTCTAATTGGCATTTACAGCTTCCTGAGTGACAAAGTTGTGTCAAGAAAACGCTCTCGCAGCCAAACGGCTATAGGCAGATGAGGTTTTTCATTAGGTGTAGACGATGGACAACGCAGTTTGTCAGAGAAAAAGACAAATTTAATTCAGGAGAATGAAAACGTAGTTGGTTGAAATGTTTCTGCTTTTTAACTCTTCTGCTACATTAGAATTTTTAGAACCAAAAACTTAAACGCCTAAAAAGAAAACTCAGCAAAGCTGATAAAGAAACCCTCATGTTGTTATTACGATAAGATCCACTAAGACATATTATGTTTTAACTTCACTTCACAGGCGATGGCGCACTTTTGAAATCTTTGTGCCACTTGAATTCATGGGTTGGTAAATGCCTGTTTGGCTTTACGTTTATTCTGTCTTTTTAGTTTGCGTGCCGAAATAAAATTTTCAAAAAGTCTTAACATGGACTCGCACCGCAAGCTTGCAACCGATGGGGTGAAGAAGCATGCTCTCCTTCTCCCAGTGAACGCTACGATAAAGATTGACACCTGAACTCCTGTTTTTTTTTTTTTTTATCATTCGTCAAGAGTTTCAAAGACGAGCAGCGATGCCTCCAGGTGCACGTCTTCCCAGATCTGTAAGTCTGGATGCTATCCATTTGGAAGGCTGCGGCGGCAGAAAGCAGCTACAAAGTGATAAATAGAGACAGCAACTTTCACTTCATGTTTGATTCCTGCTGGGTTCTCTTATTTTTAGGCATTTTTACTCCAGCAGCTTAATGTTTCCAGATTATTCCTGCTTTTATAATCTAACGAAGCCCCATTGTGATGATACGTGAACCAGCAGGAGCAGGTTTTTTTTTTTTTTTTTTTAAAGATACAGCAGCTATCCTCCAGCACCAGTTTAAGCCAGAAAGCACAGCTAAAAGAGGCACATGTAGCGTTAATTTATTCCCCCTTCTCTGTTCTGTCCTCTTGACAACTCACTTTGTTGTTGTGTGTGTGTGTGTGTGTGTGTGTGTGTGTGTGTGTGTGTGTGTGTGTGTGTGTGTGTGTGTGTGTGTGTGTGTGTGCATGGGCTGTTTTCTCTGGTGTATGTGTGGGTAGCGTGTCTTTTAACATACCGGCATACATGTGCTCTGTGTAAAAACGTGCTGCGTTGGTGAAAATTAGCATTTTCGTAGATAAAAGTGCATTTTCTAGTTTTTTTTCTTAAATGGATAAAAATGTGACAGATGTGTTCAGAATTAAGAGGTCAAGAGAGTTATTAAGGCTCTTATGGATCTATTAGAGTTCATTACATAACACTAAGTTCTTGGTTTACTGTTAAAGTTGGATTTTTACTTTTAAGAAAATAATAGAATATCATATTCTATCAAGTGAAGTATATTGATTCATTGCGAAGTAAATATGTTTTTTTTCCCCCATTCTAATTATTTCTCTACATAAACATTGCCTGTTTTGTGTTTAAAGACACGTCTATATGACTTTTGAGAGACCATACAAGAATTTTTTTTTGATCAAAACATTTATTTTTGTTAGCATGGCACATTTTCATTTTAAACTAAATGAATTAAATAAACAAATAAAATTTTAAAAAAGATGCACATTCCTGGGTGCAGCTGATTAAAAAACAGACATTTAGTTCAGATTCTGCTTCTGATAACTTGATGTATCACAACATATTTACACATTAGAGTTACTTTTTTGGTCAATTTAATGTGACCTTTTTTTAAAAAACGAAACAAAAAAAACTAGTTTGGCACGCAAGTTTTAATTTACAATGTATTTTGACACTGATATTTGGTCAAACATCTTTGTGATTTTGCACCACGGATGATAGAAATCGACAACAGCTGAGACATGAGTGCTGCCGTCCACAGTGAGGTCAGTTTCACATTAAAATGGACAGAGAGGCGGTGGTGAAGTTTTGACGTGCCGACTGTCTTCTGCAGAAAAACCTTTATGGTCAGATGGAAAAAGAAAGATTGAGTTGTTCGGCCACAATAGCAAGAAGAATGGAAGGGTCAAGGTGAGGCTTTTAAACCTAAAAACATTGGCCCAGCTGTCAAGGATGGTGATGGCAGCTTGCTACCAATTCTGCATAGAAAAGTGCTCAGACATCCAGCTGACTGAAAAAAGCTTTTGGTTTGTCTGTGTCTTGCTCAGTGGTGCTTTCTTCAAATATAAGAGATGTACGAATGTGTTTGAGGGCGCATTTACAAAATAGATTGCCTGCTTTGAGATTAGCGTGACGTCCATGGAAGATGGTTAGTGTATGTAAACCTCTTATATACTGCACTGTTATTCTAAAGTTGCATAAAAAGCCCAGTTAGGACTTTTTCTGCTCTCCTTTAGCTCCTTCTGTAAATTAAGATATGTTGGGAGTTAGTTGTGCCGATAAGGTAATCTTTTTGCTTTCTAAAAACATTGACCCAGACAGAACCTCTTTTTTTTTCTTTTTTTTTCACAGACAGAATCCTTAATACCAACTTTAGTTGCTATTCCACAAAATTTGGACGGCTGCCTTAATCGACTGTACCCTTAAACTTTTATAGCCGCCCTCTGCATGCCTTCTGCGAACACTTTTCTCCCTGACTTTTGGGGCTCAGAAGAGAGTTTCCTTTATAATACATATTCAATATGGCTTGGAGCAAAGATTACTGCATTCCCAGTTAATAAAGATGTGTCCACAGTCAGGCCCGGGCAAAATGAACCGCATGCCAAAGCCTGGTCTGTGACTCACATGAAGCTTTGTGAGGCGGGGGACTTTGTGAGATGTGGGTTTGCACTAATCTCAGTGATAGTAATTTCATGATTAGAATAAGCTATTACTGACATAATTCTATTAAATTTTAATTTATTACATGACTCAGGGCTTGACTGGTACAGTAAGTCATTATTTCCAAATTAGGTTCTGGTTCTGTATTTTTTTTCTCTCTCTCTCTTTTTTGGGTTAATTCAGGCTGTGAGAGATCAAGAGAGTTAACGAAAGAATCTAAACCAGTTTTTGTCACGTGGGACAAAATCGGCAAGTCAAAAGGACTCACGAGTCAATATTAATAATTTTAAAACTATGATATACACACACATTTTATAATGATATCCGAAATATAATGAAATCTTTGGAGGATTTTCTTATATAAAGAAAGGTTTCCAACTTTTGGGTCTTGATTGAAAAGAATAGGAAAAAATCTGCTGTTTCTCAATGATAACAAAATTTGGGTCCCTCTTTCTTTGCTGTATCTAGCCAAGTTTAATAAATGAATTAAAAGTAGCTATGCGCCAAAGTCTGTTTTTGAGCAAAAGTCACTGGATAGATGTGGTCCACGCAAAAAATCCTTGGCTAGGTAGAGATGAAATACTTTGTTTTTTATCTTTAAATGTCGCCAACATTTTCTAGTGTACAATGGCTGAAGGGTTGGCAGCACTGGTGGCGCACAATGGCTCCTGGAGGTAGTCACCCCACCACACAACACATATCAGTGGGTGTGGACAATGGATTCAGAGATGACTGAAACACCTGGGGGCCAAATTTGTATTATTATTAAACGATACAAATTCTTAAATTTGCATCGTTTCCAACCTCTGGTCATTTGTGTCCGGAGGTCGAAAATGTCCACTGGGCCACATGTGGTACAACCCTGCTCCACATTTTCTGGAGAATACACACAAAGCCCGCGGTACTACCAACGCTAGTCATGCTAACCTTGCTAGTCATGCTAAGGCTAATATACGATATAATATACGATACTAAAGAATGTGTAAAACCCAGTTTTCACCTGAAATCCCTCTAACATACATGAAGTGATGCTGCTCTTTATATGATTAATAACTACTCTGGACAGGTTAATATTCTCAATGCTGTTCTTTTCTCTTCTGATATTACAGTTTCTAAAGAGGAACCAGAATCAGCTGAAGTCAGTACCAACAGGTCAAAGCTTCACCAAAAAAATCATCTCCAGTCATCGACTGATATTGTTTGTCTCAGATTCGTGAGGATAGAAGCCACATTCTTCAGTCGGTTTTCAATACATTTAATTATCCACATGGTGAAGGAAAAAAATGTATCAGGGCCAAACTGTCAAAGTAGTGCATTAGTAATTACTTATGTATAAAAGACGGTGGAAGGGGCGAAACAAAAGATGCATATGACTTACTGATTCTTAATTACTTTCCCTGTGGAGCCGTCATCAGAGTGAGCATCGTCTTCACAAAGCTCCTGGTTTTCTCTTTCTCCCTCCAGTATTTAAATGAAGGTCTTTTATATGCGTTTGTTTTTCCACCCACGAAAGCAAACCTATAACACAGAAAGAGTTATGACTCACCACTGTCCATAGGTAGACCTGCTTTGCTCCCATCTGCTTTACACTGAGATTTATTTACTAAATCAGAGCCACATTATCGGCTAAATGAGTATATGGAGATGTAACGTTTGTAGAACTTGCTTGAAATTTATACAAGCAGATGGTCAATGTATAGGTGTTGTATAGTAGGTTTAAAAAAAAATTTATAATAATCACATTCACTTCCTATGCTTGTCAACTTTTACAGTAGATAAAGTTTGGAAGACTTTTATGGTGCTCTGGATAGTTTCCATTTCTGAAATTCTTTTGAGAAGTGACTGAGGTTGCATTCACACCAGTCCTGTTTACTCCGCTTTAATCAAAATCTGATTTGTTTGTCTAAAAATTCTGTTTGTGAAAATGTGAAAGCGCAATCGAACTCCGATTCGGTCCAAAAACAAAAACTGAACCGTGATCCGCCTAAAAACCTCGGTCTCGGTTTGGTTGAAGTGAACTCTGCTACAGTTCGAACGAGTGCGTGAACGTCAAGCAGACCGGAGGCCACTCCAAAAGCAGGAAGTGAACTGCAGCACAGGGCATTCTGGGTAAACACGACCAAGACAAATGCTTTAGTCTAGCGGTAGCTAGAAGTAGATTGTGGTCTTTCGCCAAAGACGAGAGAGAAATCGCACAACCGCTAAAATTTGACGCCACTCCATCTTTTGTTACATTTCGTGGAGAAGGAAGTTGTCCTCTTAAGATGTTTTCATGTTGTTTCCATTAGCGCCATATCTTCGTTTGACACAGTGCAGTGTGAAAGCAAACCACACCAGCTGAAAATGTAGCAAAGGTAGCAACCGAGTCTACCAGACTATCAGATGTGAAAAGCCGTTAAAATTTGAATAACGTGGTTATTCGTGTTAATCTAGCAAGATAACTAGAGATCTTCTTCACCCTTGGAAAACCATATGTTATATTATTATAAAAGAGTTCTGAAGCATGATTTATCTTTTTTTCACTTAAAAGGTTGTATAAGGTTTTGATGTCCAGAAGGAATGAGACTTTTCCTCTGTTCTTATTCTGCCTGACTTTTTTCCCCTCTTTACTTTACAATATCAGGAGACACATTTTAATAAAGACTTCCTGAGGTTTGCCAACTTAGCCACTGCAGGCTAATCAGAGCATAATGAGCCTTGCAGGAGAAAGGCCCTGAAGCTACAGCTATTTCAGACTTATCAGTGGATAATACAGTGCCAATGAAATATCCCTAATTTCCTTCTGTAGACTTTGTTGTAATATTTTTAAAAGCGGCCTTGGCCAAGAGTTCATTTGGTTTTCTGAAGGTTTTCCCTTTTTTAATTTTTCCTTTGGATTTTCAACCCGTGCGTACTTAAACATGGAGGAACCTTGAAAACTTACAAAAGAGGAAATATTTGTCCTCTAAACTTCATCTGCTAAAAATGAACTTGTGTATTGAAAATAAAACAACAAATGGGCTCCAACAAAGACCTGAAGCAGAATCTGAGCGAGGGGTTCACACCTCTGAGCCCCTTTTAAAATAGTTTTCATCTTAAAACTTCAAGGCATTTCATTGATACTTCATGTAATAGACCAACGGTGGTACATAATTCAGGGGCGGAAAGAAAATACAAATACTTGTTTTTTTTCTGTCATAACCACATTTTACTAAAATTACAGATACAGGTAATTTGCAAGTAAGCAATTAATTGCATGATTAATTAAAATGAGATCAATAATTTCCATTCTGATTTTCAAGACTTTATGAAGGGCAATTTTTGAGACTTTATGATCTATCTTATTTGTTGTGTTTGGGTTTTAGTTTGTTTTTATTTATTGTTTTTGGTTGTTGAATTTTATTTTGGATATTTAAAATGACTTGCGGTTCCAGTACTAGGTGTTCTCTATGCAGGGTTTATTAACCTGTGGGTGGGTGACCTTGCAGTTTTATGCCATTATCAATATTGTACTTAAAATGGTCTCAAAACAACAACACCATCATTTATCGTAACATTTTCTGGGACGGTTTATTGTCCAGTAAAATGTGTTATCATGATAGGCCTGTTTGCAGCTGTAAGTCCATCTGCAGATGAACATTTTTGCCCATTCCACTTTGATAAACAGCTTGCAGATTGCATGGCCGAACCACATTTCTCAAGCGCAGTCACAGACACATGTCTGGACTTTGACTGAAGTCTTTTGTAGTTTTCTTCTCTATTCGGCTTCCTCTTTTTGCGTTTAGAAGCAGACACAGACTAGTAGATGCAGCTTCTCCTTGATTTATTCTAAGCACAACTCCAAAGAGCAAAGTCCAGAAAAATCAACATCAAGGTGAAATATTCACAAGTTATACTTTGTGCATGCAAAACATTTTTGTAAGGTTTACACACAGAGCGTTGACCTGAGCGTTCCACACACACCCAAACACACTCCGTCGTCCTCAACTTGTGTCTTTCTCCTCCTCCCCCATCTGGAAACCTTAACCTGTTGACATATCCAGGGTCAGTTGGACATTGTTATTCTATTTGTGTTTTTATTTTATGTATGAGAGATTTTTTTTTTTATAATGTTTTGTTTTAGTGTGTTTTATGCTTTGTTATTGTGAAGCTTTTTTTGTTTGTTTGTGAAACTTAAACGAACCAATTTATTGACATAGACTAAATACATCAGGGAACTGTCAGCCCAACATGGTCATAGAACCTTTAAGTACAAAAAAGATTTGAAAAATGAGATGAAAACATCTTTCTCTAATTCTTTTCATTTTTTATCCATCTTAATTCATGGTCGGTATCGATTAAAATGTTTAAACAAGTTAATTGCAGGGTCAGTAATTAATTGATCGCAATTAATAACATTCGAAAACCATATATTGACAAAATAAGCAATATTTAAAAAAAAAAAAAAAAACTTTTAGCAGCTAAATTATTGAATGGATACACATATGAGCTCAACAACAAACTTATTTATTGTTTTGAATCTGTTATTAAGGTTTTTCAACCATCAAATTTGTGCAAAATTCTAATATCTGTCCAACTTTCAATTGTTTCATGAAGCCTTGATAAGTCATGTAAGTACTTTGAAAAAATAATACTTCTTTAGAAATGTTGACATTAGCTTGATGTGCTGCTGCGACATGTTTTGTTTTGAGGTGGTATTTTAGGCTCGAATAGCTTCAGCTCCCTTTTGCACAGCTTACACACAAGTTTTTTTACAGGGTCCCATAAGATTGTTTATTTCAAACAGAAATGAACTCGCAGTGGGCCAAGAGGGGTGTCTGTTGTCCATCGCTGTTATATGGTACTTGTGCGCGCTCTACGGGAATACCAGGAACGTGCAAATACTACTGCCAGAACCTTTCTGTGTTTAACAAAAAATAATTGATGTGTTCAAATCTATGTAATTAATTAATCAAAATTAATGTGCTAATACACACCTAATATAACGAAGCGTCATAGCAACACACATGCTTCATTTGCCTAACATGGGTTAATATTTCATATTTTCTTGATGTTTTCATCAACATAAATCATAAATCAAGTTTGATAAATCATCAACATCCATCCACTTTCTTTACACCCTTGTCCCTAGTGGGGTTGGGAGGTGCTGGTTTCTATCTCCAGCTATGTTCTGGGCGAGAGGCTGATTCACCCTGGACAGGTCGCCAGTCTGTCGCAGGGCAACACAGAAACAGAAAGGCAAACAACCACACACACACACACACCTAGGGAGAATTTAGAGAGACCAATTAACCTGACAGTCATGTTTTTGGAGTGTGGGAGGAGAGAACCCACCATGCACAGGGAGAACATTCAAACTCTGTGCAGACCCCGGGCCGGGAATCGAACCCAGGACCTTCTTGCTGCAAGGCAACAATGCTACCAAATGCACCACTGTGCAGCCCATTTTCATCAACATAAAACATGTATGTAGAGATACACCAAGAAACATGACAAGGCAACATAAAATTCGTTTGGATAAAATTGCTTGTTCACATGTTTTTCTGATGACTAGCTCTGCTTTGCCTGAATAGCAGATTCAGACAAAACAGTACGTTTATTTTAAAAAATTTTTTTGCAGGTTTTACACATTAACTAATTGTAAAAGGAGCCTTTTTGTTGTGACACAGTCTGTTGCAGTTTGTTTCACTGCTCTGTGTGCTTGTGGGTGTTTGGCATGTGTCACTATATAAATTGTTAAAAATGACTGTACTTCCTCAGGAAACTTAGGAAGCCATGTTGCGATGTGTTTTGTTTTTAATTGCGCAGAGGAGTGACAACAAAGGCATCTACACTGGAAACGGAACAAACCTGGCTGGGGTTGTGCATGGCCCAAGACAGGACGCTCCAGCAGCGAGTAATTATGACTGCCCAGAACATTACCGGGAGCCCGTGAAGCAAACATCAATTATATCAGCGAGGTCATGTGTCTTTGCAGAGCCCAAAGGGTGCTGAGAGACAAAAGCCACTCCAGCTACGGTCTCTGCACCCAGCTGCTGTTTGATAAATCATAAGGACTTGACCACTGCCCTAACAGCGGACTGTATTTTCTGAATCTGTAAAGGCAACTTCCTTTCAAACTAAGTGTACTTTTTTGATGTTGTTTTTCATTTTCATTTTTAGCATTAATAATTTTCTTGACTTGCAAGGCTTTGCAAAAGTATAGACACCACTTGATTTTGTTACAAACCCCAACCTCAAAGTATTATTAGAGTTTTATGTGATAAAACAAACAAAAAAAAAAAGTCCCCTTGAGTCTAAGTGGCTCCCCAAAAAACGCTCATTTGTATTGGTTTTTACGTATTTCAATTTGTAAAGATTTGACATTCCCTCCAAAGTTGGGAATCCACGTTAGCGCATGTGCGGGCAAACAACCAAACTACTGTCATAAATATTAGATTATTCTCTCTCCATACAAATTAACCAGCAAGTGACTGTTTCAGACATTGTTCCTTGTATCACAAACCAGGATGCGAGGGGCGGACATCTTGGATCCCGCTGATAACTGCTTGTAGTTCTAGTTTGATTTGAGTTGGAGATGAGAAACATCTTATACTTCCAAGACTGAAAATTGAGGAACGAAGTTGGCCACCCCTGGCGTAGGGTTATTTTTCTCTGGAAAACACTTTCTTTGGATGAATGTTTTCCTTCCACTTCCCAATTGTTCACTGCTCAGTGTAGGTTACGCACATAAATTCCCAATGAAACAGTAGTCGCAGCATGATAAACTATCAATCCATATGAATGCACTGCAGCTCCTGAAAACAAACAACGCAGACACAAACTTGAAATTGTGTCCGAATGTAATTTGTTCATAAGAATCCCCCCCACCCCAGGTGGCTGGCCACAAAGAATAAACCTCAACTCTGGTTCATTTTGCCTGTTTTCCAGTTATTGGATTTAGTGAGCGGCACTAATATCAAGCAATAAACGGAACATGAGGTGGAGCTGCCCCTTTCATTTAACTCATTTGGCCATTTATACATCTATTCACATCAACTTCAAGCCTGCTTTGAACCCATTAGGGCTGGAGTTTTGCTTTTTGAGCAGCTCATCTTCATCTTAATGCAATTCAAAGACCTACATTTTGAACGAGAGTTGCTGTGGCAACAAAGTTTTCCCCCCATCTCCCAGAGACGCGGAGAGCTCAGTGGAGTATCCTTGATGGTGTGGCGGAAAGTGCTCAGGCACAGATGGTCCTGTGAGAAACCATGAGCCTCGTGTCCTAGTTAGCATCAGAGTACTAACGCGGTCGAGCGAGGTCACTAATGTGTCGAAGTTTAACACAGCTTAACCAGCTCTTATGAAGGGAATCTAATGCACTGAAAGGATGAGGTATACTCCAGGCCCCCCAAGTCTCCCTCACTCTGCCACACTTTGCTGCCAGCGGTAAAAAGCGTCGCACATAAATTTATGCTAAAGGGGGTGGCTCATAAATCATCCAATACCAATAGCATGTTTCACTTGCACGAGGCTTAATCTCACAATATTTGTAGCTGATTTCAGAAAACGACTGTGTGTGTGTGTGTGTATGCATGTTGCTCTCCACTGGTCTAGTTTAAGAAAGTTACATCTCAATGAGTCAGAGTAAGGTGAGAGAAAAGTGCACACACATAAAACCAAGAAGAGGGCTGCCTCCAGTTCCTCTCTCAGCACTAATGGTCAAGAGAAATGTGGGATGAAGTCGAGCCAGTTCTGCCAGCATTGAGTAAATTTGATCAGCAGTCTTTGATAAAACTCTCCCACCGGCCTGAACCTGCGCTTCAAGCTGTTCCGCCGGCCTTAGATAATGATATCATAGGAGCCCAGATTTTAATGAGAGCTCTGATTGGGTGGCAGTATTCTGTGGCTAACAAGATGCCCTGTTGTCTGTCTGTTAGTTGCCATCCAGTCTGCAGTGTGTTGTAGCAGGCGTGCGCATGTCAATGTGTGTGTGAGTGCAGCAGCGTCTCGCAAATTCAATTTAGGTCAGAGTCAAATGATAGCAAAGCACTTGCAGTCTTATTTGTCTCACTGCATCATCAGATGGTGTTGTTTTTTTCTTAATAGAGACAACACATGAAAGAGGGAAAGAAAACTGGCCAATGCCAACTTTTTAATGAAATTTGATATGTGACATTTAAAATGGCGCATGAGTCATGCAGCAAGAATTCAAATCATATGCAGAGCTACTGACAATCGGTGCATTCATTACTATTGCTTTGACTCCTTCAGTATGCTGGACATAATTGGTAAAAGGATGTAAAAGTAATACATTTTGATTTTATGCAGTAGCATACAGAACATCCTCACCTACTTATCCTTGCAGGGATCCAGGGGGGCTGATGCCAATCTCCAACAGTCATTGGGTGAAGCTGTGAAAATCTTTGAAAAATCATCCCTTTCATTTGCGTACATTTATTCAGGGAGGAAAACTTTCAATGAATGAAATAACTTCTTTTTTTTTTTTTTAACAAAATCACTAATGGCCACAATCTTTGATAACTTTGCTGTCAATACTTTCCACAACCACCTTTAGCCAAAAGGACAGAATTCAGTTTTCTGTCATGATGCTTTGCCATCTTGGATCATTCCTCTTAACGTCAACCGCTGTAGATCAGTGGTTTCCCAACCGTTGGGTTAATGACCAGAACCAGTGGTTAGGGTCCTTTGGTAACAATCGTTGGCATAACACTCGTTCTTTCTCACGGATCCACTCCAAACATACCTGTTGAGCAGCAGTATGGCCTAACAAAGATGATTCTTGCACGCAACACCAAAGTTTACAGTACTATGAAGGGACCATAGTAGAGTTACACAATATTAGAAAAACATATAATTGAGGTGACATTACCCATATATTATTACTCTTGTCCTACTTATCATAGTCACAGGACTCGATTTAAGGATTTGGGCCCCTGGGCAGGAGGGAGTTCTGATGACCTATCCACTAAAGAAGAATTATTTTACCAATGGAAATTACGTCACATTGAGTAGTCCTGAACTGATGCATGGCAGGATTAAAACATCCCCTGTCCAGTGGCTCCATTTTGTTCCCCAAAAAAGTTTACTATAACCTCATAATTTTCAGATACTTGAGGGTTGTTGATTTTCATAAAAATCCAAAAATATTTATACAACTCACTTGATATGGATCTATCACTTTTATATAAAGTATAATGTCTACAAAACACACATTTTAAGAAAAGAAACAAAAAATCCGTGGGGCCCCGGTAAGCCCTTTGTGCAGTCTGGCCCAGTCAAATTCACACGCAGTTGAGTGAGCACTAGCACCTCACTTAATAAAAAAAAAAAAAAAAGAAAAAGATACATCAAGTCTGTGTATTAAATGCAGTGAAAGCTCAACAGAATCAGTATATTGCCGGCATATAAAACTGGCAAGCATTGCACTTAAAATATTATGTTCTACCAAATATTATACCCAAGCAGTCCTTCCCCAGCAAAACACAGTATAAGGAACAGGATAAACTGTGCTGCCCTACCAGGAGTCACAGCTGGAGCAGGACCACAACACAACCAGGTCATGACGATGCCCAGAGGGCTGCAGAGAACCTGCACATACTTCTCTGCTTCTGTTGACTTTGCCCACACCACTTGAACGTAAATTTTTATCCAACATGCAGGTGAAGAACATGCTTTGACGAAGGACTGCGCAGTATTTTAAAAGGTGGCCATGCATGTGGCGTGAGGTTCTTCAGCATGTCTTCATGGTTTGTCTCACGTCAAACCAAAACAAAGCGTTGGTCATTAAAGAGCTCCATCTGGCCTGACTACTGTTTAGCAAATGTAATGTTTCCATGTTTGTGATGAATAAAAGGGCTGTAAAATTACGGCACATAGTGTCACAAATCCTGAAAGACCCACAGAAAATACTTAGACAACTCCTCCTCGGTCAATTAGAATAATTATACTGAACATGGCTTCGGATAGGCACTCCAGACCTGGAGAAGGAGGGGGGAAAAAAATCACCTTGTGAGATTAGATGGAGTGGCAGGCTGCAGCCTGCCATGTGTCAGGCTGCAAACCTAGACAGGAAAAGTAAGTTGGCATCTCTCTACCTAATTAGCATCAACGGGCTCTCACATCAGCAATCAAGCTTAAGGCATTTGCAGTTGAGGTCGATGCTAAAGAGGCTAACACGACTGGCAAAATGGCATCTGTTTATGATCCACGGGGGGGGGTTTCCTACTGCCCCTCCAACCCAGGATCACTCCTTGACCCCGGTCACCAGAGGCGAGTTCTTTCACAGGCTGAGATCGATACCTCTAAAGGGGAATCAGAGAATCAGAGCATCCCTAAAAACCCGAGAATCATCTAGGAAGTCCTTCAAGAGACGGATTCGAATCGACTCCTGTTCACTTTGTTTTCACCTTTGCTTTTTGTTGTTCTGATTTACATGACAGGTTGCTGTCTAATTTTTTCTCAGCACCGTCAGCGGAACTTGAAAAGGTTATAAAAATCCTCCAGCCCTGTTTGACAAGCGCCCTTTTTCCTGCTTTAATTCCTCCACCCCGATGTGAAACGCAGTCTGTGGAAAAACAAATACACTTTGTTAGATAATGGTATGGTTGCCTATTATAGGCACTGTGATCACTCAAGTTGTTATATTATATGGTGGTGATGCAGCTCCGAAAAAAAAAAAAAAAGCAAAAACATTCTGTTTCCATTAAAAAGGCTTGCAGAGGCTTCTTACCGTGCAGGCACAGCCTTTCATCATCTCAGGTGCCATTATTTCAGCAAAGCTCTATTTCATTTTGTGATTGATGGTTCCCTGGCAGTCTCAGCAATCTTGGTCAGACTCTGGATGTTTGCAGCAGGGCTCTCATAAAAGGCTATAATGCTATTTATTAATTCAAAGATCTCTTTTTTTTTTTAACTCACCGTCTCTCTTATTTTTTTTTTTCTTCTCCTCTGTCTGCCTCTCACACAGTGCCTGGAAAATAATCACCAATGGACCGGCTGGTTCTGTGCGTGCTGCTGTGTGCAGCTCTGGTGAAAGGCTACAGCTGCCCCGGCCGCTGCATCTGCCAGCATCTCTCGCCCACTCTGACTCTGCTCTGCGCAAAGACCGGCTTGCTGTTCGTGCCCCCCACAATCGACCGCAAGACCGTGGAGCTGCGGCTCACCGACAACTTCATCACCATTATCCGTAAGAAGGACTTCCTCAACATGACCAGCCTGGTCCACCTCACCTTATCCCGCAACACCATCAGCCAGATCGTGCCCCACGCCTTCCTGGGCCTGCGCTCGCTCCGCGCGCTCCACATGGACGGGAATCGGCTCAGCGTCATAAAGAGCGATCACTTCAAAGGCCTCGTCAACTTGCGGCACCTCATCCTCGGGAACAACCAGATCCACCAAGTGGCCTCGACCTCCTTCGACGAGTTTGTCGCCACCATCGAAGACTTGGATCTGTCCAACAACAATCTGCGCAGCCTTCCCTGGGAGGCCATAGCCAGAATGACTAACATTAACACGCTCACCTTGGACCATAACCTTATCGACCACATAGAAGCGGGAACTTTCACTTTGCTCACTAAGCTCGTCCGCCTGGACATGACTTCCAACCGGCTGCAGAAGCTTCCGCCGGACAGCCTGTTCCAGCACGCTCAGGTTCTGTCCGATGCCAAGGGCTCCAGCTCGTCCACACTGGCGGTGAGCTTTGGCGGGAATCCCCTCCACTGCAACTGTGAGCTGCTGTGGCTGCGCCGGCTGACGCGGGAGGACGACTTGGAGACCTGCGCCTCACCAGAACACCTCATGGACAAATATTTCTGGTCGATACAGGAGGAGGAGTTCATCTGCGAGCCCCCGCTGATCACCAAGAACTACTCCTCTAAGCCCTATGTGATGGAGGGCCAGGGTGTAACTTTAAAGTGCAAAGCCATGGGGGATCCAGATCCAGACATTCACTGGAGGTCACCGGATGGCAAGCTGGTGCACAACAACTCGCGCACCATCCTGTATGACAATGGCACCCTTGACATTCTCATCACCACGCTGAAGGACAGCGGGTCGTTCAACTGCGTGGCGTCCAATGCTGCCGGCATCGCCACGGCTGTTGTGGAAATCAGCATGATCCCCTTACCCTTGTTCGTGAACAACACCGGCCACATGCGCGAGGACCCCGGCCTCTCCGACATCACCACTTCCTCCAAAGCTGGCAATGACACAAAAGGCTACGACAAGCAGGACAAGAGGGTCCTGGTCACAGAGCTGACCTCGTCCTCCGCCGTGATCCGCTGGCCGTCTGAACGCCACATCCCTGGGATCAGGATGTACCAGATTCAGTACAACAGCACTGCAGATGATACTTTGGTGTACAGGTAAGCCAGGGTGGAGGTGGGATGAGCAGCGAGAGAAAAGTGTGTTCCAGTAGACCAGTGTTTCTCAATTCTGGTCCTCAGGGACTACCTCCCTGCGTATATTAGATTCCTCTGTTCCAGAACACCTGATTCCAATGATTGGCCTCCTCCTCATGCCATGTAGTGCTGCAGAACCTTGTAAATCACCCACTTAGTCAAATCAGGTGTGCGGCAGGAGGGAAACGGCTAAAACATGCATGGCAGCGGTTCCTGAGGACCGGGATTGAGAAACATTGCAGTTGACATTTGGAGTTGGAATCCCCAAAATTATTTAACAATGTTTATATCTATTTAGGGTCACACATTAACAAAGTAAGGAGAGAATAAGTCCAAAACTCTTGGAGAGCAACCATAGTAAAAAGAAAAAAACTCAAGTGGCATCAAATTGACAATGGCTCCGAAACTGAGTGAATTGTTGCAAACGCTTATATTGCATTGCAAGTCCAAGTACCCCAAAGAGCCAAATGGTCTTAATCAGCATCATTAGAATGTAATATGACAGCAACAATAGCACAATACGTATTTCACTCCATGTAACTGTATCATTAGGAAGGGTTGGAAATAATTGGCTGCAGCACAGAAATAAATTATAAAAACTTTGTAAAGCTGAGGTTTGTTGTAGAGGATTCACATCATTTGCTTATTGCAAATGGAAAACAGAACTAACACATTACAGTAACAAGTTAAAACAATGAAAGAACAGACTGGCCTTGAGAAAATTAATAAGCTCTAGGTTGACAAATTGCTTTTTTCCCCCTTTGGTATAATTCTCTCTCTAATGCCCAAAAGGTTACAAATTACAGCTTAAACCTTTAATATTTTTGCTTTCTGAGTTGGATATAAAATGCATATAAGCTGCACAAATACCCAAGATATAGCGCAATAGTAAATGTTTTTCTTTGTCACGTTCAAGCTTAGACTTTTTTTTTTTTTTTTAACAAATAGAAATATTGCATGCACCAGTATCGGAAGGCAAAAGCCTTGCAGAATAACTTTTCGGTGCAACAACAGTTGTGCAGTTTTTGATGTATGCTTCATGCTTCAACCAGCTTTCTGAATTGCTTGATTTGTGAAAATATGGAAAATTGATAAAAGTCTGTTTTCAAGTTTTGTCACATATTTTCATGTGAAAATAGATTCCTCGGTCTCAAGTCCTTTTTATCTTAAATAAAAAAGGTTAGTGATGTTGCCCCCATCACATGTTAGAATCTAGATGTTTTATTGGTTTTAGCTCAATTAATTTATTAGTTTAGCTCCATCGACCAATAAGGTGACTTCTACAGACATATTGTTGCATTTAATTTTATTCAGTAAAGAAGACTAATTATAAATGCACAACATGTTTTGTTTTTTCCCCCCGTTTTATTTGTAAAAAAAAAAAAAACGTCATTGCGGTGCTCAACTTATTGTTGATCTATCACATGTAATTCCAGAAATTTAAAAAAAAAATCCACCTATGTATGTAGTCGTAACATGACACACTGTGATAAGGTTCAATGGGTGGGAATACTTTTGCTAGGCAATGTAATTACCGAAGTGCAACACAGGCACTTAAAATTCAGACCCAAGCGTTTGCAATTAGCTGCGACTAAATTATAGGATTAAAACGACTTTGAAGAGCAACACCATGTTAATACAGAATCATCACTTCTTTCTCAATCTAAATGTGAGTGCAATGCTAATGTTTAGTCACAGTAAAAAAAAACAAAAAACGTATGTATAGTTGAATTTCATAGTAGATAGGACAAAACTGAAAATTGAATAGCTTTTAGTGTCAGCTTACAAAGGCTTATGCTGGAGTAGAAATATCTCTCCCTTAAACACGGGGCTGAACGTACCAATAGAAAGTCTTTTGATTAAGCTTCATGTGTTCCTTTTGAATTCTCTGACACAAATTTACTGTATTTCAGGATTTCATTTTGGCAGAGCAAACTAATAATAGTGGTTTACATGCTTTCATTCACTCAATTTTTTATTATTTTTTTTAAGCTTTTATCAGGTATAATGAGTAGCTCTCTTGTATAATTTCCTCATTCAGTTTCAGCATGGAGCTGAGTGTTATTTTGTCTTTAGGTGGTACATTATTACCCACAAAATGATAACCATCAAAGTCCGCCTTTAGGGAAAAGGAACAGGCTTCTAATTATATTAACGGCAACGTTGACCCAAAGACAATGCCTTCCTCCTGCGGATTTAGCGTAATCTTTCACTTGACCTTAGGTAATCACACAACAAAACACCGTCTTCCCAGCGCTCATCACTTGTCCTGCAGCTGTTGTAGGGAGACAATAAAGAGTTTTTACACTTTAACACCTTTGCTTTCATTTTATAAACAAGCCTTAAAGAGCGTAGCTATTTTTTCATACTATGTCTTGCCAAAGTATTCATAACCCTTGAACTTTTTCACATTTTGTCGCATAACGACCACAGGTTTCAGTATGTTCTGTTGGGATTTTGTCGCAAATTATGGTTAGGTGGAAGGAAAGTCGCCATTACTCTGACTTTGAGGCATTTCCTAAAGGAAATGCCTCAAAGTTTTCATAGAGTCCAAATAGCACAGCGGACAGATCAGGAGTGAAGATGTGGAAAGGTTTAACATAGGGTTATTGAACAATGTCACCGGATTTCAACATCTAACACAGCACTTCAGTCCTACCAAACCAGATGCCTGTGGTAACTCTGGCCGTACTGTTAGTCTTGAACGCCACAAATCTGGCCTTAATGGAAGGGGGGAAAGAAAAAATGTCATAGTCAAAAGAAAGTAATTAGAAGCTTCCATCTACAAAAAACATTCTCTGAGACAAAAAGAATATTTTGACGTGTGGACAAAGCACTGTGTGGCAGATTACTAACTTTAGATAATCCTGAAAATACTGTTCTTGTAGTGAAGCATGATGGTGGCCGCATCGTGTGGTAGGTTGATTGGACATGGATTATACGGGACATTATTTAATTTCTCTTTGGAATTAATCAAGTATTTTTGAATTGAACGTTGCTAAATACATGGCAAATCTTGAAGAGATGTTGTTGGAGGCTGGGATGGAGGTTGATTAAAAAGGTAAGAGCAAAGCATATCATGGGTTTGAATGGCCCAGTCCAAGGCCTGACCTAAATCCAACTCTTCTCTAGACTTGAAAATTGCTGCTCATTGGTACATGTCATCCAATTTGGCTTGGCTTGAACTATTTTGCCACGACAGTAAGAAAGGTTCAGCAGGTAGAGGATCACCCCAGAAGACTTGGAGGGGCTGAATATTAAATGCATTTTTAGTGGTTTCTATCACTGTATGCAAATCGGTATGCGTGGCTGTCGTGCTTCCATTTTTATAAGGCCTTTACATCATAACCACTGCACCATTTCTCTCTTGCTCCGCAGAATGATCCCGTCTACCAGCAAAAACTTCCTCATCAACGACCTGGCTGCAGGACGGGAGTACGACCTCTGCGTGCTGGCCGTGTACGACGACGGCATCACGTCGCTGACGGCCACGCGCGTGGTCGGCTGCGTGCAGTTCCACACGGCCAACGAGGTCAGCCAGTGCCGCTTCATGCACAGCCAGTTCCTGGGAGGCACCATGATCATCATTATCGGCGGCATCATCGTCGCTTCCGTGCTGGTGTTCATCATCATCCTGATGATCCGCTACAAGGCCTACGGCAGCCCCATGGACGCCAAGGCCAAGCCCAGCTCCGCCATGCACTCGCAAACCAACGGCAGCCAGCAGCGGCTGCAGCGCTCGGCGTCCAAGCAGCCGTCCGACGAAGGCGAAGCGCCGGCGCCCAAAGAGTGCATGGCTCTGGTGTTGAGGGTGGACAGCGAGAAGAAGGAGGACCTGGCGGCCGCGACGGCGGTCCTGGAAGTGGAGCTGCCCCCAAATGCAGACAAGATGAAGAGAAGGAGCAGCCTGGATGCTCAGCGCTCCGGGCCGCCATCTGAGGACACGCAGACGGACAGCAGCCTGACCGGCTCCACCATGTCCCTCTGCCTCATAGGCTCCAATGCCGGCACTAAGGAGGCTCCCAGGCTTAAGGACAAGAAAAGCGCCCTGGCCAGCGTGGGGATACTCCCCAACGAGCTGGCACGAACTAGGCACAGATTCTCTTTCGATGGCGGGGATTACTCCATATTTCAGAGTCACAGTTACCCGCGCAGAGCGAGGACGAGGTGGCACAAGTCCACCAACCAGCTCAACACGGAGTCATCGCCGCTCGCCAACAGGAGAGTTACATTCAGCAGCACTGAGTGGATGCTTGAGAGCACGGTTTGAGGAAAGCAGTGTAGCAAAAAAAATTAAAAAATAACAAAGAAACGTTTAAAAAAGGCACAAACGTAACATGTAAAAACACGAAACATGCCATACAGCACAACGACGATTAAAAACAAGCACATTTATGTACTCATGCTGACTTCCTGTGAGTTGCTGGAGGAGAACAGTATCCTGTCATCCTGCTTCCCCCCCATCGTGATCCCAGAGAGGTTTATTTGGGCCATGCCTCTTCTTCTTCTTCTTTGTTTTTTTGTTTTGTTTTTGTTTGGGTTTTTTTGCAGCGGTGCCTTATTCTTTTAAATGTATGAACGGAGGATGCTGCTCACTGTAGTCACAAACCTCCCACTCTTGACGGCAGTGGGAAGTGTTGTTTTTGGCTTTTCGGTTTTCACCGTTTTTCTGTGGCACACCAACGGGGGGAGAGGGGTGTGGCATTTGGATGTGACTGTTTAATTGTTAAAAAAATTAATAATAATCATTAAAAAAAAAAAAACTTCATTAAGCAGTAACTTGTAAAGTGAACAGCCAGGTACCCTGTTATGTCAATCATGGTTTTTTTTTTTGGGTTTTTTTTTATGAGGAAAAAAACTTTTGCACAGAAGACACGAGATACAAGGACAAGTATCAACACCAGTCTATACAATATTAACAACAAAAAAAAGCAGTTTTCTTTTTCTTTTTTTTCGAATGCTCATTTCTAATGTTAGTATATAAAAAGGGGTTGATGTGAGAATCTGCCATGGACGGTCAGACTGTGCGATGTTGAATAGGTATTGTTCCAGACGTGACTGTATATTCATCGGTACTGTATCTGGCTGGTCTAGATAAAAGACGACAAACAAACAAACAAAAAAAGACATATATAAGTATATTAAAACATTGGTGTATGTGTACTAACTATGTAAAGTAAATAAGTCATACGTCACGTGACTTTTTACAGAGCATTTGGGTGTTGGCTGCAAGTTTTTACATTAAAAACCTGTCATCACACCTCTCAATATTTAGTATGTCCAAGTTTGAACCATTTATCCCCTCATGAAGGGTATTAAATTTTTTGTGTGGGTTAACTGTATCAGTTGTGCTTGTTTTTTGTTGTTTTTTTTCTCGCTGTTGTTGTTGTGGTTGGATTATTTTGTGCCTTGTGCTGCTCCAGTGTCCACTGTAGCGAGCGAGAGAGGGACACACGAATCAAAATGATAAATATTTGATTCCTCAGTGCTATTTTTGAGGCTTTAAGTGAAAGCGTCACAGCGTCAATGGAGTGGAGTGGGATGTGTGACTGCGAGGGACAAGCCAACTGGACGTGGTGCTGAATCCAAACGAAGCTGTTGTTACACAACGGCGTAGGAGCAAATGGTCGCCACAAGGGGGAGACAAAGCTTTCCATTGTCTCTAATTGGGCTTGAGAATTTATTAGTGGGCATTTTAGTTCTTATGTTTTAGTACTGAGCATTGAAAATTAGCAGGGTTAACCAGTCATACTGTGGGAACATAACAGTAAGTGATAATATCCTCTCTGCATTGACGTATAAGGTCCAGAGTCAGGTGAATAAATCCAATATAGAAGCTTATATTTCAGTTTTGACCATAACTTATTAAAGCTCTCAATACGTTGACTAATTGATGTATGATCAAATTTGATTGTATTATTAATTATTATTGTTTGAATATTTGCTTTGGTTGTCCTCTTTCTTTGCCGATTAAGATTGAAATACGTGCATAAAATTATCCTTATTTTTTATGTAGACATTCGATGCGAGTATTGGTGGGGCAATATAGGTGGGTTTTTCCCTTCGTGAACGCAAATAAAGGGAGACAGACAGCAATGGGCAAACGAAGACTTCCTTCCTGCTTCCTTCACTGTGTGCGACACAGCGCCACCAGAGGTGAGGCGCAGCACTGCACTTATTCACTCCGGTCTTCTCCCATACGTCAACGGCCATTTTGACCTTAGACATGTTGACATTATCAATAAAACACACACAATTATAGAAAAGTGAAGTCAAGTAGAAAAAATTATTGTCCATCGTCATTGTTAGCATTTTACTCACCTGCCTCTGCAGACCCTGTGTCACTGCCTTTCTGTTACTCTTTGATATATAATTATAAAATACAAATTAATGTGAACTACAGTAATGAATGCTATTTTAAGTACCAGTCCGGGCAGAGGTTCATTTACAGTTTATAGATTTTTTTTATTTTTTATTTTTCCCCACTGATCTTGTTTCAGGCTGAACTGATCAGATGACAATGTTAAAGATTTTTAATAACTAGAATTGCGTTCACAATTCTAAATTAATTATATATCGTCTGCGATAAAAACAGATTCAAACTCCCCAAATGATGTTGGTTACCTTTTCCTCAGCTAATTGCACCCTGGCAGTCACCATAGGCTTTTTGGACTCATTAGTAATCTTCTGATATAGTTCAGGCTTGATTCTTTTTTTCTTCTTTTCTTTTTTTTTATGAACTCTCTTCTTATCAGAATTTTTAGGGTTCATCAAGACTGGCCGGTTTCATTAGTGTGTGAGAGTACCTGGAAACTTCTGGGACAGAAACAACTCAACACGTCGAGGAGACGGTACTAACCTGCAAAAAGGCTTCTGCTTCTTCTTAATCAATACCTTTAAAGCGGAAACTTTTAGAAACCCATTGAGGGACAATAATGGCTCTCAAAAGTATACGCAACCGTGAAGAATTGCCTGGCTTTTGTGATATAGAGAAATTACACTGAAATAAATGTTATCAGAACTTTAGAAAATCACAAAAAAGTGAAATTACTTTGCACGCCCATAAACTGATATTCTTTGGAGAAACGGTTTGTTCAATTTTAGCATTTCCTGCTCTTTATCATCAACTTTGTTAAAAGAAACTGTTTGTAATGAACAAGGTGCTCCATATATTCTATAGTTACTGACGTCTGCAGTGTGGCGTTGTTTATGTACATTACTATGAATTATTTCCTTCCTTTCTCCTGAATGATCCCTTTGTATTCTTGATCCATTGTAACCAGCGTTAGCTGTGGGAAATGAAGACTGGATGCTAAAACTGAATTGAAAACTTCAGATTAACGTTTTCATGTTGTTGTGGGTTTTCAGTTTTTAATTTTTGTCCACTGAGAAATTAGTTTTTTCTCTTGCAGGATTTGTCATTTTTAAATGACAAAAGCATCATAGCAGGAGCTTGTATACTTTCGAGAGCCACTGTGCTTCCAAAAAAAACAAGTGATTGATTCGACATGACGCACAATTATATTGGGTTGGGAAAGGATAAACCAGACTAACTTTAAGCTTCTCCAAAGTTCTGACCTCCAGTATACTTTGGTATACTGGATAGAAATCACAGAATATGAATAAAAGCCAAATATCGCACATTTAAATTGACTCTACTAATTCAGTTTGGAAGAGAAGCTTTTCGTAGCTGTCAAGCATAAATATAGTGTTAGATGGCAACAAAAAGTTTGTGATTTCTCTACTACTTGCTATGAGACAGTAAAGCCTTGGTGCATAATCTGGACTCTTTGTGGATCAAATATGTGAATACATATCTCTCTTTTTTGTAATCGTTTTGTAAGATCATACCACGCTGAAATAACAATTGGCTCAGACAGCGAAATGTCGATGAGATTTTGAAGAAAGCTGGAGCACGTTTTGTACTCGATTTGGAGCAGGTTTTTTTTTTAACATCCACGGTGATGGAGTGGATTCAGTGTAAGAACCGGGTCATCCGTCATCTTCCCTCATCACACGCTGCCGGTTTACACCTTGCAGATTTTGCATTTTAAGCAGCTCTGAAATTTCCCTCCTTCTGATTCACAAGAAGACTAAACCTTGAGAGCGAAAGTGCTTTAGCTGTCAAGTCCCCGGCGCACTAACTTTGGAACTGCAGTCCATCTCGGCATTAGCTCGCTGACAGCGAAGGCTTGGAAATTGTGCAGCAGACCGTCTCTCCCAGCTGGGAAAGTATTTCAGTCTGTACCGATCTGTAACCATTATTCAACCCCAAATCTGCTTAGGTAAGAGGATGCAGAGATCTCAACCGTCCTGAAAAATTGTCTTGGACAGTCAAACTGGCAGACAGTAGGGTTCGAGCTAAGTGTTTCATCAGCAGTTCTGAGTGGCTGTGAGGGGGGGGAGAAAAAAGGTGCCTGGATTCAGTGAGAAGGCAATTATTTTTTTTCCACTCAAGATCCAATTTTATGTCTAATGCATACTGATGTGGGTATGAAAAGCCCAATCTGGGGATGGCTTAGCACATGTTGCGTTCGAGTATTGTCTCTGTGCCAAGAACGTTAATCAGCAAACAAGCTGTGTTGAAACATGAACGTCTAAAGTTTTTAAAGTGGGAGCTATTATGTATCGTCAACTTTTCTTAAGCTTTATATCATGTTGTAATGTAATTCCATCGTCAATGTTGCTTTGATTCTTTCATGCATGTTTGAGGAATCCTTGAATCTCCTGTAGCAGCCATTGGGTAGATGCCTAAACGCATGCTTTCACGAAGCTCCGCCCATTTCCACAAAGCTCCTCCTTGGAGCTGCAGCATACAGCCGAGCTTTCGTCTCTCATTACACCCCCGCCCCGCACTTTACCCACTCAGCACCTGCAGACTAGGGGCAGCAGCAATTAGCAAACATCTGGTGGAACAGCGAGTCTGCTGAGCTCAACGTGCAAACTACTTCTCACTCCAACGCTCTTAAGAATGGTTGTAAACGCCATACGGAGAAGCACTGTGATGACGTGCTGAAGGCGGAGCGTCGAGAAGACCAGGAGATTCTTAAAGCGACAGAAGCCCGATTTCAAGGTGTCAAAATAGGAAGTTTTGTTTCTTTTAAGTACTGTTTGATATATACATCATTTTCAAAACAACTGAACGTAACAACAGTTGCTTGACTGTTATAAAATGACAGATTGTGTCTGGAAAATGCATAACATATTAATACCCCTTTAAATTCCAATGGGAAAATAAATCAGCATCCTCTTTACAGTAACTTCTAAGTCGACCTAAAAGTCCTGACAATTCCTCAGTGAGTATTTCTTCGAAGCCTTGAAATAAAGTCATTTCTCTTACCCTACACACAAAGCCCACTTTTTGCGTGCGAAGTATAACTGCAGGTAAACTCACTGGAGGGCAGAGTTACAACATTTGCCCACTAGGGAATTTAAAACCTTGGACCTTAGTATTCCTGGAGGAATATCACAGTGAAACACCGACTGCACATCTGAGGAAACATTGTCTGCTACTTGGCATTTCACAAGGTGGAGCAACACTTCACATAGGCAAACAGAGGTGCTTGATGTCTTCTTTTTTTTTAACTGAATCAACAAACTGAGTTGTCCAACATGTTTCTTATATCCATATCAAAGTTGTAAAAATCCAAAGGATTTTAGGAATACTGTTGCATAAAGTGTTATTCTTAATACAGCCAATGACTCTTGGAATCACACATGAAAAACAACTTGTAATTGCTGTGAATGATCATACTTTTGCTGGGAGCTGTAAAACATATTCAGCGGTTTTTAAGTGAAGGTTTTCTTAAAGGAACAGGCCCGTTTTCATGACTTTCATTTGCTTTTCTTTTTTCCTATGCCAGGGATTCAGTCAGCAACAAACAAGCAAATCTCACAGCTTTCCTCTGCTTGGAGGGAACGTTTAGCCTTTTGACACAGTCTTAGCAAAGGGCTCCAGGCTTTTACAGTGAACACAATTTCAGACTGGTTTACAAAACACTTCCATTGGCATTAGATTATCTCAAAACAACCACATGCCATGGGGCTAACTATTTGCTACCAGCTTGCACAGAGGATGATGTTAATAAGGTTAGAAGAGGAGAGGAGGAAAACAATCTATATTTTCAGGGTTGTTAATGGTGATAAGAGATCTTTTTCTCAGTAATTACAAAGGCGGCAACACCTAATAGGCTAAGTGAACCTGCTGCTCATCAGTTGAGCTATTTAGAGCTTCTTTACTAACATTTTCTAAATCATTAATGTATTTACTTTGAACATGAAACCAGATTACTCAATTCAGCTGAACCTATTTATAATGCTATGTATTTATTCATACTAAGCCTACAGCAGAGTTGCTGCAGAGACAGGTCAGAATAGCGTAAGCAGAGGTGAAATAAGAAAATCCAAGAAACCTGATTAATATTGGATTTGAAGAACATGTTAATTTTTAACTGGAGGCCAATTGAATGTCAGACTGATAAGTCAATCATAACAAAGAAGTGCTTGACTTAGAAGCCTCTTTTCTCAAGGCTCTTGTCCAAAGACGACTACTTCCGTCTTGACTTATTTTAAAAGCCGGAAATTTTAAGTCATTCAGGTTTTCATGTCTTCAAGACATGCTCATAATTTACCTAACCTTTATGGTAAAGATAGCTAAGCGTAACCAGCACAACACTGAAAATTTATGATATACTCTCTGATAATTTCACAAATTTGACACATATATATATAATAATAAGGAGAATTGGCTCCGACCCTATGCCCTGTGGTACACCACAAGGAACCCTGGAGAGTGAAGATTTTCCAGTTACCTGAACAAATTTAAATCTGTCGGACAGATGAGATTTAAAGCAGCCTGGTGCTGTTTCTCTGATCCCTATATGTTCAGGTCTTTCTAAGAGAATATTGTGATCGATTTTGTAAAAAAAAAAATAAATCTAATAAAACAAGAACAGTCTTATTTTCTGAGGCCAAGATAATATCATTTGTAGTTTTCATCAGTTCTTTGTTCAGTGCTATGATGAGCTCTGAAACCTGAGCGAAACCTTTCAAAAGGGTTGCTATTGTTTAGATGCTCACACACTTGATTGGCAACTATTTCTTTCAAGAATTTTATATCAGAAAGGAACAATAGCAATGTATCTGCAACTTATCAAGTCTCACTTGCAAACTTGTGTACAGATTCGTTTGCCAAGGATAGATTATTCACATTTAAGCTGGAGATGGCAATCAAAGGGAAAACTTCCTTAGTTTGCTTGGCATTGGGTCTAACATCCAAGCTGAAGGTTTAGATGAAGCGAATATTTTTGATAACTTGGAAAGCTCAACTGAATCAGAACAGTCCAAAATACAGATCGGGCTCTACGGTTGCATTCAATGCTGAGTGATTCATTTACTGAGAATGAATAATCACGTTCGGGAGGAGGCCAGTGATTCAACCGGTTTTATTTATAAAGAACTCCACCGAGTCGTTACTGCTGAGAGCCAAGGGAACAGTCGACTCAGCAGAACTGTGATCCTGTGTAAGTTTGGCAACCGTCCTAAAAAAGAAACCTAGGATTATTCTTATTCTCCTCCGTTACTGATGAAAATAGGCTGTTGGCAAATTGTCCCTTTTTTCATTTTTATAAAAGTGGACTGTTTTTCCAGATCAAGTTGGACTCCTCTATAGCGCCATTTTCTCCCTAATTTCCCAGCACGGCTCTGAATTGAATCATGAATAATGCGCTTTCTGACCGAAGTGAGATTGTCAGTAGGCATTTGATCCTTCAGACCTTTTGTATAGGAAATTGCCCTGCATTTCCTCCCTCCCCCCCAACTTAACAACTGAGAAGAATCAGAAGATGTTTTATCAGAACATGTCACAGCATAATGTTGAAAGGTTATTTCAAAGCCCTGGAAGTGAGAAGCACTCATTCAGTTACCAAATCATTTCCTGCTGTAAATACATCTCTGTTGTTTGGCTCCAAACCAGATTGTAGTTTCTTAAAGAGATCAGCTGGAGGTAGTGCTTTTCTTCACCTTTTTCGTTTTTATATGGTTAAGTATCAAATTATAGCTTCAAATCATTTCATTTTTCCATATTTAGGTTGCTCAACATATCTAAATATCAATTTATATGTCATCTCTCAGTCATCCAGCTCTGACATTTCTATTTTGTTACTGAAAGTTTTACAAATGTTATTAGCATTGACATTTGCCAAGTAAAATTATCTCCAAGACATTGCAAATGGGTGGCATTTATTTTGTATTAGAGTGTTTTAACCCTTGTGTTGTCTTGCGGGTCAAAAGTGTAGAAAAAATACCCTAAACTATCTTTTTCCCACTTGAAATTTTATGACTTTTCCTAAATTGACCCCGTCATTAGAAAAAGTGATACTTTGTCTTTGTTTATATTTCCATGTGGGCTGAACACCTCTAGGGTACAAGGATCGTCTTATGGGTCATTTTGGACCCGTGAATTATAAAACCATTTAAACACCAGAAAAAGAGTTCAAAGGCCACACACAAACTCTCTCTGATGCATACACACACCACCCCACACACACATCTGCATACCCCCACTCGCACACGCATATACACACATCAAAGAAACTGGATTGATGTACAAATTGAACTTGCATTTGACCTGTACCTGCACTTTCAATCTGCGGCTAACCCCTCACATCACACAAGTTCCCAAACACAACAGAAAACCATATCAGACATGATAAAAACAAATTAGGTATAGAGGATATGAAGGTATGCTGAATCTGAGTAGCGCTAGACGTTTCACTGCCCAACAGCTGCTATGTTGTGTGTTTGGACAATGGGATCTTCATGGGATCTTCAGCATAAGAAGATGAACGTGTTATATTGAACTAATTCTTGTGCTGAAGATGTTTAGCACAAGTACATCTCCTACATCTTCATCACATGAAGATGTAGGAGCATCTTCATATGGTGAAGAACATCTTCATGCCATGAAGATTTTCTTGAAAATCTTGTGTTAAACATTTTGTGTTCAACGTGAGGTGTTAAGCATAGGATGTTCTTTTTCTTATGTTGAAGATGTTCATCATGAAAGCATCTTTATATGCTTTCATGATTCAATGCGGAGTGGGAAGGACAGGATGTTCTTCGGCTTATGTTGACAATGTTCATGTTCAACATAAGAACATCTTATAAGTTTAACACCTTCACCGGAAGTAGAAATGGAGGACAGAGCGACAGTAAATGGGGAGACTCTTTGGAGAGAAGTTTTGTCGTAAAACTGGTAAAAAAGTACAACTGGCGCGAAGATAGACAGAGGAAGGGGCGAGACGTGAGCTGGGGGCTGGAGGATAGACTGGCTGCACCTGCACCGGATCAGCTGTTTGGATGATTCGCTGCGTTTCCGAGAAAGGCGTGGATTGTCTCACCTTTGTTCTGGAAGCCATTAAGACCTCATATAAACCAGGCACAATGGAGCGAGGCACTGTGGTGAGTTCCCAAAGGATCAGACCTGAAACGAACATTTATTGGAAATATTGCCGACTTTTTTGTTCTTAATTAGTTAGTAACTCCCCTCTTTGTCTTGGCTATGCTACAGCTTCTGCCTAATAGCAGAGCCTGTTGCAAATGCTAGGCCTAGTTAGCATGGCCAGTGATGATGGAGGATAAAAGGTTTTTCTGTAATAGTAAGTTACTTATCCACCATTAACCTATTTAGCAGCAAGTACATAAGGGTAACTGACGGCGCTAAAACCCTCCTTCCGGCTCTGATTGGTTGTTTTTGCTCCGGACTGATAAATTTCTTCAGAGGGCAATATTAGCTCAGAGAGGACATGGAGGAAGTAAATCTTTTCACATATTAAAAATCTCATAAGATTATGACATGCTGACAGTTTTAACAAATATGCAAAATATATTCTTTATAAAAGTTACATACTGCAGCTTTAAGCACATTCCAAACGCATTTTAATTTCCATCTGTTTAGGATTGCATGGAACCTGTTTTTACTTTATCCTCTTGCCTTCTAGAGTTTTTAAAAAATGTTGTTTTTTTTTCCAAAGAGTTTTTTGCAGCTCTAGTAGCTAGCATTTTCCGCGACAGTAGGCTGACAGGAAGGGGGAGGGAGAGGGGGAAGACATGCGGCAAGGGTCGCCGGGACCGGGAGTCGAACCCGCGAAGTCCGCGTCGAGGACTAAGGCCTCCAAACCTGGGGCGTGCTAAACCCCTGCGCCACCACAGCACGCCCTAGAGTTTTTAAAATTAAAATAGTCAACTATAAACTGATGTTTTTTCCATATTTGTATAAAAACTAATTTATTTGCAGTGAAAAATTGTCGAATATCACTAGGAATCATCTTTACAAATACTCCTCAGTTTTCTAGAAAAATTAAAAACAATTGCAAAATAGAGGTTTATTTTAGACATGGCAATATTTCAGCAACAAATGTATAAAATGCATAAACCTAAAAAGCTCTTGTAGAAAAACACAATTTGTCTCACTTGATTGAACTTGCATAATTTCACTCTATTAAATACAGTATAAAAAATAGTCACAATTTTAGGACCAAAGTCTGAGGCGACACAGGAAACAGGTGATCAATGAAGCTGCGTCTTGCAGGATTCCTGATGCGTTAGGCGATGGAAACCGCACCATTATTTTTCACGCAGCCTGCTCAGATATTTCTCCTAAAAAGGAGCAGACTAAGGACCAACAGCATATGGTTGTTGATGCACCGTAAAGACACAACATGGCCCCACGGTGGAGGCCTCCCTCGTGAGCTCAAAAACAATGATCTTAATGCAGCTCTTCTAGTCGTTAGCTCTACACGTGTTAGCGTCAGAGTCATTCGAGCTCTCCTCGCCTGCTTCCTTCCAGTTTTTCCCCCTCTTCTTTTTCGAGTCCAATTCTGAGTCCGAGTCCTTGAGGGAGTCGTGCTTTCGCTTTTTGCGACCGTTAGTCCGTCTCTCCTTTTTTCCTCCGCTGTTGCTTTCTTCCGAGCTGCTGTCCTCGTCTCTCCTTTGGGTTTTCACACTTTTCTTGTTTTTGTGTCGACCTTTACCTCTCTTTTTTTTCCTTTGCTTGTCTTTCGTCTCACTTCTGTCGTCCGTACCGCTGTCGTCACTCGAAGACTGGGCTTTCTTCTTCTTTTTCCTTTTCTTCTTTCGGGACGATTTTTTGGACCTCTTAGACAGAAATGCTTCTGTGTCAGACTTGGATTTCTTCATTTTGCGGCGTCTGTTCTTCTTCATGCTTACACTTTTGTCACTGCAAAAAAAAGTGAACAATGTTAAACTAGTCAAAACACAGCAACGTAAACACACCCATTGCTTTCAGCTGTAAATGTAATTTTTTTGTTAAAATAATCAATATTTTCTATATTCCAGTAAAACTCTGTGTTGAGTCAAACTAATTGCTTTGGAGAAGCCCAATCAGTCCATCTCTACTTACGAAATTGATTTTGATTGATTTGAGAAAGTATTCCCACTAACTTGGCCCCACATATTGGTTTAATTAAGTTATTTTTATTATGTGTTTATGGTTGTTTTGGTTTCGATGTTTAGATTTAAAGGGTCAGTATTATGTGAAATTGACTTTTTTGAACATTATATCAAGTAATAATGTTGTTTCCCCCATCAAAACATACCTGGAGTGTTGCTTTGATACTTTCATGCATGTTTGAGAAATCCTCATCTCCAGTGACAACCATTCAGCTGTGCAAAACGACTGGATGGACCTAGCTCCGCCTTCAAGACAGCAGCTTCTACTCGGAGTTACAGTTTCCAAGCTCCAGAGTTTCTCATATTGTAGCATTTTTATAACAGCTAAAGGTAACATAGTTACTTATTTGTGCTATAAAAAGACAGAATGTGCTTCTAAAATACATTACACTGTCACTTTAATATAAAAGATAGAAACAAAATGCCCGCTGTCATTTTTGGAGCTACTTTGATCTATGTCAGGTCATCAATTTAACTAAAACCTAACTGTTATGTTACAATTGGTTTCTAAATCTAATATTTTCCAAATTAACTTGGATTCTGATCACGTGATAAATTTAGGAATAAATAAATCAACGAGACCTCCATGTTTTAAACAGTGACTCTTTAAATCAGATGATGCATAAACACGTACAGCCATGGTATTTAAACTGAATATGTTAGGCAAATACAGTATTTGTTTCAAAACCTCCCAATAGAAATGAGATTATATATAGCATAATAGAAGAAGGGGGAGCAGTTAGCGCTAACCCTTTTAAGGGCAAAATGGAAGTAAATAGAAGACATCCAATATAAGGAGAAATTTATTGGATTTGGTCAGCAAAAAGATGAACGTAAGTTTAAGGACGTGGTTAAAAATGCCAAACAAGTGTGGTTTACATCCATCCACTTTCTTACATCCTTATTGCATTGCGTTCTGGAGGGGTGCTGGTCCCCATCTCCAGCTATCAATGGGCGAGAAGCGGGGTACACACTGGACAGGTCGCCAGTCCATTCCAGGTGGTTTACATTAAGAAATAAAATACAAAAATTATGCCGATGTGATCTGGACTTAATCCAGATCATAACAGCTCAAATAAGCTTGAGGCTAACTGAAGGGCTGGGCCAACAGAGGACTGAAGATTATTTGCTTCTAGTATCTTTTTTCAGAAACTGAAAAATTAATACATTTAGTAAAACCAGATTTATTCAGATTCCTTCAGGTCTGTCCTCAAACAAATAATTTTACATCAGGTGATTGAGCCGGATTTAAAATGACCCTCTAATAGAGTAAAAGTGCTTATAATGCAAAACGGGCTTAGAGTAATTTCCAAAATGTATGTGAGCCTCTAGGAAATTAAGACTAAGTACTGTGAATACAAAGCAAAATGGAAGAAGGAATCTGGAAGTCTAATTTCAGAGAAATGTTAGACAAAATACATAAATTTTCAGTGAACAACTGGACATTCTCATGGAGAACATTCAGTTTTTAAAAATCACTGTTCATCAGGCTCATTTTAAAGGCTTCCTGGCCCAAACAAATTATTTTCATTCTAGTTCTGACATTTTGGCATGCTATTCATACTGAATTGGTCATCTTATTATAAATGAATGTGCAATTTAATTGGGGGAGAACTATGATTTGGACATTTTCAATTATTGCAGTTAGAAAAGTCATTACAATAAAAAAGTAATAGTTTAAAAAGGGAAAATGATGCATTTTCCAGGGTTATTGTGCAATTTTGTAGCACAATTTACTATGTGACCTTCAGTCGTCATAAAAACCCTGTGTATATATATCAAACATGGCTTAAAAGAAGTTTGACTTTGCAATTTGATGCCTAGAAATTAGGCCTCTGTCTCTTTAAGAGGCTCCTGCTCTTTCTGACACTCTGCCTTCAGGAAGTCATGACAAACATGCTTCTCATTATGCCGTTTACAAACATTCTTACCAGAGCTCCAAAGTGGAGCTTTGTGAGAGCAAGTGTTTAGGCACCCCTTGAATGGTTGCCATGGGAGATTGAAGGGTTACTCAAACATGCATGAATGAATCAGAGCAACACTCCAGATATGTTTTTGATGAGGGAATGACATTATGGTAGAAAGGTCAAAAATTTACATTATAACCCTAATTTAATTTAAAAAAAGCAATCTGTCAAAATCAGAATGGGAAAGCACTTTAATAGAGAACTGGAAATTGATTTTTGCCCTGAAAACACTGATAGTTGCATGAATGTCACTTCAAAACAGAATTGCATAACCAGCTTCTTTTTTCTGTTTTGGCTTTTGTTTTTGCATACCTGTCACTGTCAAACTCCTCAGGATAGAGCTCCTTGAAGCCACTGTGCCCCCACCTGTGAAGTGGAACACGGCGTTCAATTACAGCGCGGGCGCATTTGGTGTGTCTCTGACAAAACAACAAAAGCAGGAAACTACAAATTAAAATGCCGAGAAACATCATGATGTCTACCTGTCTGGGTCACCGGCCTCGAATTCGTAGAGCCTGCGTGTCCAGTACCGAGCCTCTCTGTCGTCGTGCTCCGACGCTCGCTCTCTGCCGGCGCTCGTGTTTCTGGGATGGTCGGACACTCGATCGCAGTGCATTCCTCCTCTGGAATATGATCAAAATTTAAAAGTCAAAAAGACCAACTGAAGTAAAATTGTCAAAGGTTATTATATTTCTAAGTCAACATTCCATATTCAAGTACAGGTACTCTATCCCTTGGTAATAATCTATTATTATTTCGATGTAGGAATGAAACAATTAATCGCGATGAATCGATAATTGAAATAATCGTCAACTAATTTTGCAATTAATCAATAACTGGAGTATCTAGAGAAAAAAAGGAATTTACTGAAAGAACAACACACTCAGAGCAGTAACTAAGCCAAAACTGTAAAATATATATATATATAATTTTTAAATTGACAATAAAAATTTTTTGAAATATTTTCTAACCAGAAAGTGCCATAATTTTAACTTCACCCGATTTTCAATTATTATTACGCACCTTCCACTGTCCAGTTATTGTTCATTTAACCCTCAAAAAATAATCTACAGATCAGCCCTGAAATCGAGCAGAAAGGTCTAAGTTTTCCCAATGTTATAATTTTTTTAGCTGCAAATTCATGCTTTTCTACAAATGATCAAATATACACTAAAGCAGGGTTTTTTGTTAATGGAACCGAAACGCACTGAATTGCGCAACACCTTGTTGAACAATAATTACTAAGATTATTAATTTTAACATGTTTCGTTGATTTTATTATTCTTTAGTGAAGCTACAAACGTTTAGAATCTTAGTGAATATTTCTGATAAGCCCGTCAGAAGAGGAAGTTCTGCTTGGTGGCCTTCAGGGTCCTGGTGGCCTTCAGTTTGTCACCTGCTGCCGAGATCGACTCAAAACCTTCCCGCGATCGACCGGCAATTAAATGCTTATTTTCTGATTAAAAAATTTATTTATTTGTATCTTTTAACATAGTTCTAATATTGCATAAAAAAGCTCAAGTGTTCAAATGAAATACTCCAGAATGTGCCATTTTCTTATCTGATTGATTAATCATGAGAATAGTTGATAACTAAAATAATTATTAGTTGCAGTCCTATTTCAGTGTGAATACAAAAATTCTCATCTTTATCAAGATTTAAAATGTAGGACCTGCAAAAAGAGAGGTATTCGTGCACAGAATAATACCTAATATCAATTAGGTATTATTCCAGCCGGCGCAGGAGAAATGTGTGACCCGCAAAATGCGGATCTGTGCGGCTTTTGCTCGGCCGGCTCAGATTAAACTGGGATGTTTACTGCTCCCACCTCATAATGTCTGCGCTGGGCAAATGTTTGTGGTCAGATGCCTGGGTCTCCCAGTCTCGCATCTTCCACATCTCCATCTCCTCTTGGATCTGCAGAGGGTCAACAACAATATGTACATGAAAAAACCAGACAGACGCGTATTCATGCACACTCCATGTGAAGCATTCACGTACTGCGTATTAATTTTGGTTATTGTGCCTTATAATAAAAAAATTTTTTACTTTTCAATGCCCTGACCTTAATTCTATCAGATAATGTGCATAACCAATGTTTAAGCCCTGACATAACATGAAACTTAATGAATTCTATTTTAAGGGATTCAAAAATGTTAAAAAATAAAAAATCCCTATTGTGTGGCAGTGAGCTGCAATTTTACTCAGCTGAAGGAGGAGAGCGATGCCAGGTGAAACCGGCTGGCACAGCTGCCGCACATTGTCTAAGCAGCTTCTCTTATCATATGCAGTTGCATGCTGGGAAATGAGAGCCTGTCAGACGCAGCCACACAGGAGCACCATCCGCCTGCCAGCCTGCACCAAATTATTCCTGAAAGTGTTTTCTTTTTATATCAGCTGCGTAACAGTGCACTCCACTGTGTTGGGCAAACTCTAAAATGAAGTGGGTTTTGATGAGTCTCTGTCGGAAACTACTTAGCTTTAAAGGCACAGATGTTTTTTTTTTCCTGAAAACAAAAAAATAACACCATCAGATGCTGAAATTACACATTTTTTCTACATAGCCTAAAGTTATTTGACATACTTTGGGGATATTAATCATGTAGGAGCTAAATTATTTCTACTTCTTGAACTTTTTCACATTACAGCCACAAACTACTATGTATTTCATGGCACTTTTTGTTGTTGTTGCAAGTTTCACATATTAAAATGTAAGATCTCAGTACATTTGCTAGTCTAAACTTTGACTGGAGAGCATGCTTTGATCCATTCCAATGTAGTTCTTTCTGTATGTTTAGGCTCATTTTTGGGCTAAAGTCCCCCTCATTTCTTGTGTTTTTCCTTTAAACAGTCCCTCTCTTTTAACCATTCTTCCACAAAAGAGAGATTTGTGGAGTACATCACTAACAGCTGCTCCAGAGTTAACAGAAATAATTTCGTACAGATGTATCAAACTCTTTTTTGTGGTTATGATACCATCATGATTTAATTCATCAGCTACAGTTATAAGTTGACATGCTGTCATGAATTCTATTAAAGTTTTACATCCACTTCCAGAAGCTACTTTTAGATGTGCACTTCATTTAAACACCCCTTTCTACCTCGGTAATTACACGCTTATGAAAGACGGAGTTTAGAGCCACCTACCAGCTTGACTATACTTCAAACAACAGTTAGGGGGGGGAAAAAAAACTTTTTTCAGCCTCCTGCTGTTTTAAAACGCACCAACCCCAATGTGTCAACCCCTTGCTTTACCGAGTATTAGATCTATTTTACTGTGATCTGTGCACTAACACCGATTAACATACCGCGTATCGATACTTTTTTTCCCCTTTGATGTTCGTATCGCCTGATATTTTGACAAACTTTAGGAGAAAGCAGAGTATAAACATATACTGTTGCCATGGAAAATTACGTAAAGAAAGCACCAGTGAAAGTAGGTTTTACTGCGTTAGTCGCTTCCTGACACAAACACAGGAAGCCACACAAACCTTGTTGTGGGCATCTGTGTGTCGGATTACATTCCTCAACAACGTCTTCCCAAGCGGCTGCTTTGCCATGGCGACACCTGACGAGAGACCCACGTCCATCAAACACAAACGAAACAGCTAATCAGAGAATAAAGATCAAAAATCGGTATAGAAAACAGGGCAGAAACAAGACTTTCTCCATCAGCAACTATTCGAACAGCCACCTGTGTTAGCTTTGCATTTAAGCTAACAAAGCTGAATAAAAGAGCGCATGGCTTTTCAACAGCCTGCTATAAGTTTACAACATTCATTCATTAAACTACTAAAACTTCCCCAATGTACCATAAAAACGTAAAAAATTGTACCTTTCAGAACCCAGCAGAACTCGAAAGGAAGAAAACACAGCCTGAAGTCTTCACTTCCGCAGCGTCACAGAACGTCGGGACAAAGTGACTGCTGATTGGACCAGCGGCCTGTCGACAATAATGACGTTACACGGCTGAATCTTCTATGGCAAGTCGTTTATACATTTAATATATGGGGCGCCTATCTATGGGGAGCCTTCTGTTGAGTTGGCGCCTGAAAGTTGTACAGATTCTATGTGTATATTATAAAATGCATATGTTATGTGCATATGTTTTTTGTTGTTGCTTGTGTTTATACTTATAATTTATAATTTCATCAAACGACCTAGGAATCTTAAATTCATGAGTGAAAATATGGTCTGACATGGACTCTCATTTCTCTTTCTGGACAATACAAGAGATTATGTCTTTCAAGTCAGACAGTTGTGTGTGTATTCATACGTATACGTATGACACCAATGACTGCCCTGCACTTCCTGATATCTGCTTTTAAAGCAATAATTAAATACTTGAAGTGTCGGAGCCAGACGAAGCTCAAAGTTTCTGGCAACCATACGAAGATGGTAAGGGATGAAAAAATATTTTAACATTTGCTTGCTAAGTTTCCTAAGTGCTGCAGGACATTTGAAGTCCTGTGCTGAATTTTATCTGAACATGGCTAAAATTAACTACAGATAGTTTTGGCAGATTGCACAAAGAGGAATGGTCCTTTCTTTGTATCCTTAAAAAGTGAAACTTATCCTCACTCTTTGAAATATAAAGACATCTTTTTTAAAAAAAGAAAAGAAAACATGGTGGCCTCTGAAGAAAAGATCTGAAAATATACAGTCACTGGATCTTTCAGTTGGTTAAAAAATCCACAGATAAACATATAAATTGTTTACCAGACAAAAATGCCACGGCCATTTCAGTCTTTTGACCTATCTAATCAAAAACCTGTTGAGTGAGCTGAAGAGGAGAGGACAAAGGAAATGACCCTGGACAGTGAACGATCTATAGAGATTGTGCAAAGAGGAATGGTCAGCAATTCTGCTATCTAGTTTCACAAACCTTGTGAAATATTATTGATGGAAACTAAGTGTTGTCCTCTTGGGGAAAAAGATGGTTGTGCAAAGTATTAACTACAAAAACATTGATTACTTTTCCTCCCTCTACTAAATTAACTCAAATTAAAGGCATTAATTTTACTTTTTTATAGTGTAATGATCATTCTACTGCAATTAAGCAGAGTTTATTTTAAGGCTTTTTCTACTACTACTTTTCCTAGGTAAAATCTTTGTGGCTTGCACTTTAGATTACAGGATCTCTGAATGGCAATTATTTAATCATAGGTGAGGCTCTAAATACAGACTAGTTCATGGCAAATAACAGAGAAGGACGTGTCCCAGTAATAAGAGAGAAATGTGAGGCAGAGAGGCTGCTGAAAAGTTAAATAAAGATCCCTATGGGGACAAACAAGAAGGGCAGGAAATGGATTTTCTATTTTAGAAAACAACTAAAGGAGAAAAAAGTGTAAATGATGCAGCATTATGAGAATTGTTTTAAAAGAGCAAGTAATAAGAAGATAATAGTGCAACTCAGAATGCACAAAATGTTGGAAAAGGAAAGACGAAGGCATTGTTAATCGGGTTTTGGAAGTGAAAGTTACACATAAAGCTAAAATCTATGGTGACCCATTTATTACACAATATTTTTTTTCTCATCTTGCACTATCAGCTTCTCATATTCCAGGTCATAAATATCTAAATGCAACAACTTCATAAACAGATTCAAAAACTGGGAATGAATGCTGCAGATCCTTACAAAAAAATATTGATCTGTAACATTTTCTTTAGGACGATGCGTCCTGCCACACAAACAAACAATGTCCATCTTTCTTCCTCATACTGAAAACGTTTAAGCCCTGTCAACGTGAAAGGTTTAAAGAGAAGTTAGATGATACTGCTGCTGAAGTACAGCTATTATGTGAAGACCTCCAAAGTTTGTTAGAGAACATTATTAAAAGAAACCCTTAACAAGACCTGGTCGCAGTTTGCTCCCAGCCAGCTACAGGATACAGCATGAAAGGACATTCCACTGTCAAATTAGACTAAAACTTAACTTTCTGGCTTGCACTTTGGCCAGACAACCAACACACATCCTGACAGTGCTGCATCGTTCCTCAGGGATGCTTCACTTCATCAGAGATGGAGAATCTGGTCAGAGGTGAAAGGAAGATGGATGGAGTTAAAAACAGGGCAATGGAAACCCGTTCGAAACTGCAAACCACTTGAGATCCCGCTAAAACCCACTGGGCTTTATGAAAGCTTTGCTTGTCCATTCTTGACTGAAATCTGACCCAAATAAACCCAAGTTACCTCTGAAACCAGGAACTCTTTGTGTAACCTACTTTTGCTAAATAGCTGCCCTCAGTGGGATCCACGTAACACACGAAGCTCAGACGGAGTTCATCCAAAATGTTCCATGTCCTTTTCTAATGTAAAGCAATTAAGATCATTTGTTTGCAGACAACACACAAACAAGATGGATGACTTTGTGCAAACCAATTAGGCTGTGCTATTCAGGCTGTGTTCAATGTACTTAATTTCATGATTGTTCTGTTTTTGAGTGAGATTGTGCTAGATTTTATGTCTCTTCGTAAGTTTAGTTGAGTCTTGGGGATAAAAGCAAATATTTAACAAATTTTAGATCCAGTCATGGTTCACAGTTTGTCTTATAGTCTGAGCTGTTTATTCTACCTTCTCCTTGTAGTCCTATTGCCATCTGCAATAATGCACGGCCCCTGGTCAAAAGGAACCAATCAGAGCCAGGAGGAGGGTCTCAGCGTTGTCAATCAATCTCGTGTACACCTTGCCGCTGTGTCCGCCGTCATCAGTGGCCATGCTAACTAGCTTGCGCATTCATGGCAGACTTCATTGTGGTGAACTAGTTGTAGGGCTGCAGAGAGCAATGGAGAGTGTGTGAGCATGATTGATGGTGGTAACACACTCCTCCTGGCTCTGATTGGTTGTTTTTCAAGAAGGAAGTGCCAAGTTGAACAGACCTGTTAATGTTAATGCAGTATTTAGCCAATATGGACTGAATGACTTTGGTCACTCCCTCCGCCGCCATTGCTATGCTACAGGCGGAATACAATTCGTCATGGTTCCCAACTTCTCGTCCTGTTCGCTGATTGGCCCGGTTGAAATTCTACTGGAGAAATTCACCACAGTGGGAGAAATCCCAGATGGAGGGAGGTGAGAATCAAGCGGAATTGCACAGAAAGGTAAAGGCCAGGCTAAAAAGTTATCTACTGCAACTTTAAACAACTTAAAACTGAATACAGTGTCCATATTTACTTAGTTATCTGAGACATTTCAAATTTATTAGGAATTTGGAAGAAAATTTGGGCTAGACGTGAGTGAATCAGGAATTTCTTGGGCATTAAAAAATAAGAGTATTGGAAATTTTACTTTTATCAGTGAATATCACCTATCAGAAGATATGTATCATTTTACAATAGAATAAATATGGTTTTTTAAAGAAGTGAACATCCATTCATTTCAAAATTAGGATTGTTAAAAATGGGATTAAAACCAATCTATAAAAGCAGAGTAACAGAGAGCCTGTGAAACTTGGGTTTTTCTCTTTTATGCCTACACTAAATATTAAATATTTCTTACCTCGATAGAGTTTGACAATAAATATAAATGGGATACCCAGGGACAAAACCTTATCAGAGGTGCTTCATGAATATTTGTTTCAAGGTCACTAAAATGAAAAAGCCTTGATAACTTGTGTTTTGAAGCAGGCACAGTAATAATTTGCAATCAAAATTCCTTGTGAGTGCACAAACAATCTGCTCTATTTTAGCAACTCATTTGATTTACAAATTGTCTGCCAGCTTGTTGTCCCTGCGGCAAACAGGCTTTCTTCTCCCCCTCCTGGCGGCCCCCCGAGTTCCGGAATGACTTTCCATCCACATTTTCGACACTGAAGTCAATGCTTATACATCCTCCATACAAGAATCTTGAAAAATAAATATGGTGCCGCCCCCCACCCCCACCCACCCCCTATCTCACCTCCCAGTTACCACAGTTGCATTATTGTCTGCCAAAATTTTATTGTCTTGCTCCTTGGGACCCGAGTTCGTCCTTGTGTTTTTAATATGTGAACAAAAACAATCAAAAGGAATGGAAATCGGTGCGGGAGGAAGCAAAAACAACTTTATTGGGGCTGAAAGGCTTCAAGAGGAGATGCTGAATGTGTCAGACCGTTGCTTTTTTTGCACAAACTGCTTTTCTTTTCTTTTCTTTTTTTCCTTTTCCCATCAAAACGGAACAGCCATCCAAAATATTGCTGCTGTAATCGCAGGAAAATGTTTGAGCTATTGTCTGAGAGGGGACTGAATACAAACATTCAATTTGTTTTTATAACTTTTACCTGTAAAAAAAAAATAAAAAATTCTTTTGTAAACCGTGCATTTTCTTTCTTAACTTCACAACTGTGCTCTTCTTTACTTAAAATCTGACTAAAATACACTAAAATTTGTGTTGACAAAGTGCAGAAAAGGTTAAAAATGTTAAAACTTTTACAGAAAAGCGAAGATATCATCAGATCTTGCTGCAAGTTAGACTCAGCATGATGCGTTCTTGCATGAAAATATATTCCCAAAGTACTTCTGTTGTCGGTGACAGGCACACTCCTGCTTCTGCTGTTTTTCTGCCTATAAATCAGCTGCAGCATCAGTCTGTCTCTGCGTCACATACATATTCATGGGTCTGCAGCACAGTAGCTCATTGAAGCATGCGCCGATGATGCTTATGCACAATTTAAGACTGTCATTTGGCTCTGGACAGAGCTGCAAGCAGCCACATAAAGAGCTGCTTCACAGTTTAGTTGATGACACCAGCAACATTTTTAACAACTTAATGATAGTGTTCCCATGGCCCAAAAGCCTCTTAGAGGGGCGATTACCATAAGAACCACACGAGTACGAGAAAGCCTTTCATTTCTGTGAGCTGTCCCAGACATTTTAAATTACACTTTTTTTTTTTTTGATTCCCAGGTTTGTCGTTCAGGTCGGCGTTTGGAATCGGAGGCCCTTGCTTTTTAACGCAAGAGGAGCTGGAGTTGTAGGTTGCGGGTTCGGGAACCTACAATGTCGTATACATGAACATGTATACGACATGAATACATTTCATGTCGTATACACATGAAATGTGTATAAGACATGGAAGGGAACAAAAAGTACGAACAGTAAAATAAAGTATATATGTATCAGTAATATTGTGTGCAAAATCACCTCGAGTTTTTGCACACAGCTGGAAAAACAATAACAAACTTACTTAAACAAAAATATGTAAACTACGATGCAACTCGTAGCATTCGGTAGGTGGAATAAATAAAAGTGCTAAAATGATGTAGAGAATTATAGCAAAATCAAGAGAGAAAAATGGAGAATTTATGGCCACTGTTGTCTTTTTTCACTCTACTTCTCGTGCTTAAGTTTGGATGCAGAACCACAGTTTTCTTGTTTCTTTTGTGAGTTGGTCCCCTTATGAAAGGTTTCAGTGATAGTCTCCAGGCGGTAGTGATCCCCATCATTGTACCAACTAAACATGGGCTGATGGATTCAAAATCCTGATAATGCAGATACTATATTATCAGTAATATAGTAACTATATATAGTCGGTTTCAGTATCGGATCGACAGTGAGATAAGATTGACTTTAGTTTCAGATTCCCTCTTGAAATTTCATTTTAATGAAAACAAATTGCTATGATTTGATCTCAAGCTATTGTTTTTGCACTTTATTTTGACATCAATTGACACTCAAATTTGTTTTGTTCCTATTTTGTTTCTGTTTATCATGTAAATACATTACTACGGTATTTTGTAGACACATATATACTTTATCTAAATTTTGTCCCAGGTTTTAACAAAATAGTTGAATGGAAAAAGCCTCAGTAACTCCTGAATGTCAGAAGTTTGATGATATATCGCACTTGAATAATAGGTTAATATCAGTATCGGTGATACAGGCTCTGTTTACTTGGTATCAGATTGATACCACAATATGAAGCACTGCACAGCTTTAATACCAACAATACGTAAAATTGGCATTTCAGGTTAAAAATTCAAAAGTTGGGTTTTCATCATAGCTGCAATCCATATTCATGAAAATGAACAAAATAACACTTGCTATCCATGTACCACTTTATGTAGTGATGTAATGTGGCATAGTAGGTATTTTTAACTATTAAGATAAAAGTTTTTAATTGCATTTTAATTGATCAAAATTCAGTCTCTGATAAAGCTCTTAAAATTATTTGTTGATTTTGGTGTGCCATCACAAAAAAAACCCAAATAAAACCTGCCTGGCATTTCCTTAGTCTAGTTTTAATTTGACATGCAATGACATAAGGAACATAGAAAAATGAAAAAGAAGAAGAAGAAGAAGAAAACCTCACTCCTCCTCCTTCTGGAGATAGAGGAGAGAGGAGGAGGGGGAGGGTAAACACACCCAGACGGCCAGAGCAATGTCTGACATCTCTGCTCTCTGAATGAAGGAGGAACTGATGACCAACCAGTGCGACGAAGCAGAAAAGAAACAGAAGGAGGGAGGAGAGAGGGAGGGAGGGAAGGAGGGAAGGACGAGGGGGAGAAAAAGAAAACACAGGAGTGAAAGAGATGCACAGGGAACACAAAGACGCTGTGTTCGTGTTGGGGAGCTGGTGAGAGCCACGAGAAAACCGGCAGACTAGCTCTCTCTCTCTCTCTCTCTCTCTCTCTCTCTCTCTCTCTCTCTCTCTCTCTGTCCTCCCTGTTCCAGCTTGGACCGAGCTTTGGTATGATTTAGGGGGTTTCGGGGCTTTTCCCCCCCCTTCTTCCTCTTTGATTTGGATTTGCAGCGCTGTTGCTGCAGGAGTGGATTTGACCGTGCTGTTATTTCTGATTGAACACAGTGTGCGACGCGGAGACTCCTGCGGCGGCGGCTGCTCCCCTTCTCTCCATTCCCCCGCAGCCTCCGGCTCTGTTCGGGCCATGGTCCTGACTGAGAACCGGGGCATCACCCAGATGCACAACTCCGACTGTGTGGGAGGGTAACAAGGCAACAAACAACAGCATGGGAGCCAAGCAGATGAAATGGTAGGACGCGGCTATTTAAAAGAAAGAAACATTGTTATTATTCCAACATTACACGCCACGCAGCCTGCAGGCAGCTATTTTTATCGACAGTGCATGTATGCATCAGAAATACAGGCCCGCATTCAGAATCCTCCCTTGATTTACATGTGGATCGTCATCATGCTCAATCATTTATTTAATCGTAAACGGAAGAGTTTGTAACCCGAAGGAAGCCGCGTGATTACTGCATGTTTACGTTGCAGTGGATGTGGGCGTGTCCGCTTGTGTCTGTGTGATCTGAGCCTCCAGTGCCTGGCAACCACTGATGTATGTAGCAGAGCTATTCTGAGCCACTTTACCTATAATTACTGTTGCAGTGCCTTGCAGGAGTTTTTTGGGGGGGAGAATATCAAACATCTGAATATTTTATTAGGATTTATATGACAGACAAAAAATGGCACTGCTTAATCATAAAGCAGAAGGGAAGCACAATTGTCACAAATCTTTAGAAATTAATTTGAACAACATTGAGGTGCATTCGTATTTGTATTTGTTAGCCTTTTGGGGTCGGTCTCTACAAACGTTTGCTCATTCATTTTTGCATAGTGGCTCAAGTTCTCCCAGACTAGCTATCTAAAGTACATAAACATCAATATTCAGGATTAGACACAAATTCTCAATAAGATTTAAGCATAGATTTAGCCTTAGTCTCAATCCCAGCTTCCCTCGCCCTGCTGCCGCCATGTTTCAGAGGGGATTTTGTGTCCAGGATTATGTACAGTGCTAGTTTTCCAATGCAAATCACATTTTTGCAAACAGGTCAGCAAATAAATTTTTTTTGTCTAATCTGTCCAGATCATATTCTCCATCTACTGACTACAGGTGAGCGATACGGACTTAAAGTTTTATCACGATATTTTGTGGTGCTGTTGTGATAACGATAAATGTGATGATAAGAATCAATTATTTCTCCTTTTTTGGGTAGCAGCTGTATAACTGCAGCTGTGTGTCACAGCAGTTGCAGCTCCTGTAACGTTGCCTTGTGTAATAACACCGCAATAATGCAATAAAATCAGGCTTTGAAATGTAATAAAACATCATTACGGAAAAATTGACTCAAAATGTAACAAAGTCCTTGAACGCATTTTTGTCTTGAATGACATGCAGGTCAATACCAAAGGTTCTGGCTATGAATCTGAAAAGGAAACTAACTGACCAAAAGTTCGACATTTATCAACCAAAGTTTCAATTAATTGGAATTTATCATGATAAGTTTCTTATCATAATGAGAAATTTATCGCAGTAAATGATAAACAATACAATCACTGTCCAAACCTACCACTGACTTGTTATTGTTAGCATCTTAAAAATACTTTCAAAGCACGAGATAAATGTACGTTTAAGCTAAAAAACAAAGGCAGCTTAAATATATATAGTAATAGAGTAAGGTAACTATACACATCATCTATACTACTACAAGGTGGAGAAGCTTTGTTAATCACAATTAATTTTAATAGCTGGGTACCACTGATTAGAAACGTTGAGGTCAGTTTTGAACTAGATGAAATGTTTATCTTTTATAAGTAACAAAGTACTTTTAAATCGCATATTAACTGTGATGAACAAATGTGCATTCTCAGTCATTTTCCTCCAGAGCTTATTAAATCCTGTTAATCTGATGCTACTAAAGCTCATCCTGTGCAAATCCCATGCAGCGCCTAATCTCCGGCTCAACCCATATGTTCCCGGTTTGCGTGGTATTTGTTCCGTTTCTAACACCAGAATGGCGTCTGTTCCAAAAGCGCCAGCAGATGCAGAGACGATATTTGCAGCTCCTTGGTCTGCTCTGGAAAAAACAGCTGAGGATAATTGCAGCAGCATATGATAAGATGCTCAGTTCCTGCTTTGCCGTGACCCCAAGAAACAACTCTGGGGATACTAAAATCTGATACTTTTATCCTTCCCAGTGAAGGCAGACATGTTTTAGGAGGTCATCGTCTTCTATAAAACTGGATTAGAAGAGGCCAAATTTTAAATTAAGACTCTTACATGTGCCCCTTATTTCATCCAATATTCACACATAAGGTGAAGTTTTTTGTTTCTTTAAAATAATTTTAAAAAAAACACACAATTTGTTCTCACATTCCATTATGACAGCATAACATTCTTGAATAAAGTGTGTTCAGCTGGTGGGGAACACCTCAGACAAAGAATGAACATAAGTTGTTTTTCCTGAAATGTTTGCAGGCGCTCAGCGTGAGCTTAAATGTTATTCATGGGTTTGTTTGTTTTTTTTTGTTGCTTTTTTATTATGCCATTGAATTATTCTATCGTACAACTTCAGGAATGTTTTTAACGACAAGAAATGCCGGCAGAACTTTAAATGTTTGGTTTTTATTTATTTTAAATTTTCTTAAGTCATACAGAATTGAAATTATACATAGAGACTCAAAGGCCAGTGCCCCGGAAAATTTTCAAAGAGGTGGCCAAATCCCTAAGAAAATTTTAGGGCCAGGAAAGATTTTAAGGTAGCACGCCAAAAGAAAAATAAATAAAACCAAAAACCATATATCTATACAAGTGTAGATATAGGTCAGTCCATCCATCTTTATATCCATATATGTTCATATTTCCTTTGTTTATGTTTTTCTCTGTGTAAATCCACAAAAATCTTTTTCCTTGCCTTTAGTTTCAGTTTCATAGTAAAAATGTTGACAAATCTATATTAGTATAAATGTCAAAACGTTCGCCTACTTGGAAGAATTTTAGTATTTAGCTCTTTATTTTCATCTTTATTATTAAATCGTTCTTTACCTACCAGGCAACATGTAACTATGTCTTTTTAATATGTTTCGACTTGTTCTGAATAACATGAGCAGAAGCCTAAAACAGCAATTCAGTCACTTAAATAAAATAACAGTGAGAAGAAAGCTCACTTCAGTTGAAACCAATAAACTCTGCATTTTGTCTACATGCTACTGTGCTAGCATCTGAAACACGAGTGTTGGCTTCTCAGCAGCTTCCCTAGTTCAGTTTCACATGCTGCTGCTGGTTCCTTCAGGCATGTTTCCAGTTTAGCTGAAGATATTGCAGGAATGTGCTCGGTTGGTTTTAAACTGGAGCAGCTTGAGCTCCAAAGTGACACAGATGTTTGCTTTCCGTTGCGATGTTTGCTTGCGTTGAGTAATTCCTGCAGATAAGCATAAAGCCTGGTCATATGAAGTCGAAATTGTGCTGCTTATTTATGGGAAGAAACATGTTTAACCGTGCAAATGGAATCCCTCGGGCTGTTCTTTGGTTTCTCCGTGCAGCTTTCTCCCACCGCTAAGCCACTGTGTGTTTTTTTGTTTGTTTTTTTTTTCCCCCACATTTTGTTTCTTCCCAGCAGCAGGGTGTTGAGTTCAGATGGCTTTTAAATCTATGATTTTTTTTTCTGCGTTGAGTGTTTCTAGATTTGTTTTAGTTGTCCCAAAACTTAGGTGGAAACTTTGAGGTGATTCAACTTTCTCAGTTGTGGTTTCCAAATTTTGGAGGGAGTTTCCTTTAAATACTAGACAGGATTTCTTGCTGCCTGTTCTTAAGTCTCTTTTGCCTGTAGCTTTTGGCATGGTCTTGTTTATTGGCTGTATTTTTGTTAATGTTTTACTAACATATCGTTTGGTTTTGTGTCTTTCGTTTATCTTATTTTTGGACAGCCCTTGGGTGAACTTGCTTTAAATTTCTGTTGCATAACTTAATCTCTGACCTTTCCGATGTTTTTCTTGATCTTTTTGTAGCTACTTGTTCCCCAATATTCGCTAACAAGAAGACTTGTGCTCATGCCTGTTTTGATAGCAAACATCACTGTGCGATAAATTGTTCCAGTAATTATCGTTGTTTTGACATCATTTTCAAGCAATTTATTGATAATGGCACCGGAATGCAAGTTCACGCTTTCAAAAACCAACAGAGGTTAATTTCGTAAAGAACATTTAACACTGGAACTGAAGACATTTTAAATATTCAAAATAAAACACAACAATCAAAAACAAAAAATGCAAAGAAAATCAGACACTTCCAACCAGCACCATAAATGAAATGGATTCTGATATCTCTGTAAACAAAATTGCCTGTCTAAGAATATTAATCATCTGCTTTTAAATAAGAAATGCACAATATATCAGCACCAATACTGTTATCGGCCGATATCAGTCATTTTTAACATGTCAAAAAAAAACAACTTGGTTGATATTATCAGTTGATATTTATTTCTAAATTGTTGCCTTTTGTTTCTGGAATGGATTGGTCATTTAGTATTTGTTTGGTCATGTGAGCATGACGGTCATTCAGCACAGGATTGTGGGTAGTATAATTAAAGCAGAAAAACAGCGGTAGAGTCCAGTGGTGTGAGCCTCTGTTTCAGTGTTGAAAAGACAGTGAAACATAAAGATATAGTACATACAATGTCTGTAAACATAGGTTCTTGGCCATAACGGCAATATTAATATTGAATATTGACATCAGCCCAAATATTCAAATCGGTGCATCCCCAGCTACTTGATGGTAGTTGAATGAGCTGAATTAAATTTTTTGGGGCATTAAAGAGAGGAAGTTTGTGCTTGTGGATGTCAAAAAATAAAAGAAGAAAAAAATAATGAAACGTTGCAAGACATACTTTTGCAAGACTGTATTTTATTTATCAAGATTATAAATAATGTGGGTTTAAATTGCTTTCTCAAGATGGGAATAATTCAGATTTTCATCTGGCAGGTAGTGAAATCTCCAGTCTCCATTTTTATGTTTGTAGGTTTGTTTACTGCTCTCAGCCTGTACAAATGTTCACCCTCCCCCACTTGTTCTTTCCATCTGTTTCAGCCTGAGCTCCTCCAGCCCTGCCCACTCCCCCAAAGAGGAATACGTTATCGCCCAGTCCGCTGAGGCCCCCGCAGGAGAAGCGGCCCCTCATCGGCCTGATAACCAGGGGGAATCTCAGGAAGACAAATCCGAGCCGACAGAGAGGAAATCTGTCCCGGGTCGGTCGGCGGCACGCGAACTCTCGTAGAAGCCAAATATCATGCCATTTCAAAAACAAGCATCCAATCTTATTCTCCCTGTCTCTTCCTCTCAGAGGATGTGCCGCTCTGTGGGTTGTGTCCCACGCTCGGCCGTGACGGGCAGGAGGAGGAGGAGAAGTCCTGGGAGGAGCAGCTGGACGTCCACCAGGAGCAGCTGGAGAAGGAGATGCAGGAGGCCAGGAGGATGGTGTTCCGGCTGCAGGTAACTCCGGGTGAAAACGCACCGGAAAACGGGCCGGTCTCGGTACGGAGGCAGAACAGCTGCAGACGAACGCAGCATGTGTTGAGATTTCGTTCAGGCCAAGCTAGACTTTTTCAGTGGGTTGAATCACAACAAATAAGCAGCGATAAGTTGAGAGGATTGGAGTAACGGGGGGGAAAAAAATCTTCTCAGATCTAAACTCAGAATTCTGAGTTCAAAGTCGGAATTCTGAGAAAAGAGTCTCAAATCTTTTTTTCTGTGTCCCTAACCCTTTCCTACACTTAGATGATCTATTTGGTTATTTAATTAACTGTTAAATTTGAACAAATTTGTATTTTTGGACTATCAGCATTTCACGCTGTACAGTCATGATTTGATATGAACAAATGGACTACAATTAAAAAAAGAGAAAATAATACGAATCATAACCTTTTTTTTTAACTTAACCAAACATCCACCTATCTTGTCTTTATTCATTTACCCATACTTTGCATACAGATATTAATATATAAGGACGATTTAGAGACACTATTTAAGCTAAAATCCATATGTTTGGACTGCTGGAGGAAGAAACAAAGCATGCATGGGGGAGAACATGCAAACTCTGAGCAGAAAGAGTCTGTGCTGGGATTTGAACCCAGGACCTTTTAGCTGTGAGGAAACAGTGGCAACAACTGCAGCCTTACCTAAACATAGTACAAGTACATTTACTCGGAACAGACAGAAAAAACAAAAGCAGTGTTCTTCCTTTGTAGTTAAAAATAGAGACAGCCATTTCTTGTGTTCAGCAGTGCAGCTGCAGAAATACATGAGAAACAACACTGTAAAAAAACACTACAAATAAACATGTCTGAGGATTCAGAGGTGTGTTTTCTTCCACACACCTCTGAGTGGAAGAAAACACACCTTCCACTCATTATCATGTTCTATTTAGCTCAATTGCACTGCCTTGTTTCTCAGACTCCTTGCAAAAGTATTCATACCCCTTAACGTTTTTAGCATATTGATCCTTCCAGACCACTGAGCTTTTCTGGTTCTAGTCTGCTGTGCATCCTCAGAACCAGAACATATCACTATATAAGAGCTTCATACCAGACGGTACTGATAATTATCGATTAGTTTTTATTTTGTTTGTTTTGAACATTTGAAATACTGCCAAAACTTTGCCGTGATGTTTCCTGTTTTATGCAGTTTTCACCAGGGATTCATCGATCCACCTTTTCCACTTCTGATACAGATACCAATATCTGAACTTTAGCACAGGCCAATACTGATCCGAAACAGAAAAACATTGCTGAATTGACTTGAAGTGTTTCTTTTTTTAAACACAGGCATAAATATACTGAATAATAAATTGATTTGATAATTCTGCAGCAGTACAGCACACTAAAGTACTAAATAGCTTCACAAGCTTGGTCAAAGATGCAAAAATAACAACTTTTATCTATTCAGTCATGGAATTAGGAATAAAATATTTGATAAAGAAACTAAAACTGACAAAAAGAATAGGTTGACTGTCTTGGTCAAATGTAAAAAAATAAACTGCAACAATAATGCATATGATTCAGAAAGCAAAATTAGAAATTCTAAATATAATGTGAAATAAATGATAAAACTTGACATTACTCAGAGCACAAAGCATAAAATTAGACTGCATAGATCCGCTCCTATGTGTCGGACTCGGGAACATCGTCACCGATATCCGATCTAGAATTATTTTCAATATCGGAGCCGATACAGATACTAACATCGGATCGGTGCATCTCTGGTTTTCTCTCCACGCCGTTGTTTATTTTTAAGCAAGTTATGAGGCACGGTGGCGAAACCTTAAACCGCTGCTGCGCTAGTTACTCCACAGGTTGGTTGCTTGGTAACCAAAAAGCAATGCCACTCACCTTGCTAGCTGACCGTGAGAGGCTGCGCAGCTAAAGCTTTTCCCTCTGCCTACATCCCCCAGAGTTCTTTACGGTTCTTGATCAGAGTTATCTTATCTTATCCATCTTCTTTCACCCTTGTCCCCAGTGGGGTCAGGAGGGGTGCTGGTGCCTGAGACCTTTCGGGCGACAGGCGGGGTACACCCTGGACAGGTGGCCAGTCCATCCCTGCAGAGTTATCTTATATATTGAATATTCTATCACACGTATATTGATTGATTTATTGTCCAGCCCTAAGACAACGCCACCGTTTCCAACGCCGACTTTTGAGCCGCGTTCCTTCTCCCATGTTGTCTCCCTAAGGGTCTGCTGCTGCACGGCTCCCTCCCTGAAGAGGACCAGGACGGATCCGGGAGCTTCGGAGACGGCCGGACGACCGCGGAGCAGCAGCTGGTACGCCCCGGCTCCATCCCTAACTCTGCTAACCTGAGAAGGCCTCGCTCGGTCGCAGATCTTGCTCGAAGCATCCGTGTCAGGCCTCTTCTCCCTGTGATGAGGTTTTTCAGCCGTCACTCCCTTCTGGGGTGTTGGTGGGAGAAGCCAGCGAGCCGATGAATTCTCTCTGATCTGCCGGCCCACTGTCACTCGTTTCTGTTGCCTCTTCATGCGTTCTGACATTTTCTCCCCTTCTCTAATTATCCTGCTCATGCGCTCTTCTTTTGAAGGTTCTAATCCGCAGTCGTCTGGACCAAAGCATGGAAGAAGGCCTTGATCTGAAGGTACAGTGAGGAAGTGTAATTGCAATTAATATAGATGAGCTTCCTTTTGTGTAATGAGGGTGTTCGCATGTGTGTGTGTGGCTCACAGAGGGAGCTCCTGAGGCACAAACAGGAGACGCGGCACATTCAGGCCATCAAGGTAAAACCTCTTAACTTATCTTTGGGACTAAAATGGAGTGAAGGACATAGATCTTTATTATTTTAAATGCACTCTGGATGAGGCGATATGCACTTAAAGCTTTATCACAATGTCCTTCTGTTTTGTTGTGTCCATAAAATCTATTGCATCTTTTTTTAGGTTACTGTGTGGCTGTGACTTCGTATCACAGCAATTATAGCCCCACAAACACAAATACTGTTCTTGAAAAACACTCCCACTTGTAAGAGGCGTCTTTAGGACACCAGTCACATAATGAAGTGTGATTTGTATCGCTAAACTTCACTCTGTAACTGTATTTAGTCATATTCTCAAGTTTATTGATATTACTGACACTTTCACCGAACAAATAGAGGAGAAAATAGAAAACCAACAAACCTGACAGCTTCGGGGGGTTTTAAACATTCATTGGAATTTATTCTGATAGTGATATATCAGGATTCTTATCATAACAAATGTCTCACAATAAATGACAAATGACAAAACTTAGTAGGTTTGTGCACCAATCAGACTTTTCTGGCCAGTCCTGATTTAGTTTTCTTTAAAGTCTGACTAAAGTCTGACTTTTCAATTTCTGTTCCTACTAACTTAATAACCCTTATAATGTAAAACGTATTTGCCCCCATATAGATTATTTCTGTTTTATTATTATTTATTATGGGGGAGGAAAAAAACCTAGAGGTTTAAAGAATAAAGAACATAATTGTGACTTTTAGTGTCATTCTGCTGCAGAATGCAGCAATGGAATTATTCCACAAAAAAACTGGAAAAACTACTGGAACATGTATTTGCATTTAGAAATATTAGTGAGCGATTTATTATTTTTAGTTTAAGTTTAAAGAGCCACAAGTTACAGACACCTGGTTTAGATTATTCGATATTTTCAATTAATTAATTAAATCATCTTTTGAAAGCTACTTTTTGTGTTTACTCAGCTTATCTTTGTCTTATGATGCAATTTATTTGATGGTATGAAGCATTTAAGTGTGACCAAAATGTAAAAACCTGAAGATCTCTAAAACTGAGAAATCCTTTCTCTTCATTGTCGCAGAAGAAGTGTATGACAGTTCCCACAACAGAAATAGTTTTTCATGCAGCAAAAATGACAAAAAATACAAGATGATTCTTATATACGTATCAAAACATATGTTTATTAAACTTAAAAACAGTGAGTCGAAGTAAATGCTGTTTCTTGATGCATTTACAGACTTTAAAATGGTGGAAATTTAGTTTGATTCAGTTGATTGCACACATAAAGTTTAGATTTGATTCCTTAACAAAAAAGAAAAAGAAAAAAAGAAGAAACAGTGGATGGCTGTTGCTGAGATGGAAACAATTCACCCGCCTTTGCGCGCTGATCTCTCTGATCTTCCCGTCGCTCTCATTAGGATGCGCTGCAGCAGCGCCTGTCAGTGCAGGAGGACGCCGTGCTGCAGCTAAAGCAGGAGCTACTGAGGTGCAACATGGCCAAAGATCAGTTGGAAGGAGAAAATGTGAGACAAGTGATGATTTCCTTTTTTGACCTGATAAAATGTCTGGCTGGGATGGAAGTGTACGTGGAAGAAATCTATCTAGAGCTTACCGTATTTCCCCTCTCTGCCCACCTGCAGGAGGAGCTCAAACGCAAGCTGAGTGAAAGGAACAAATTACTCACTGAATATGAGGTACGGCCTTTCATTATTTACACCGTAATGGATTTTCTTTTCGCATGCAGGTAATCACTTTTGTCGTATGTATATTTTTTTGTTTTTTTTTTCAAAACCACATCAGCAGCAGCAGCTGGGGAAGAAGGACAGGTTGCTGCAGCAACAGAAGCCCGATGAAAGTCAGCACAAAGCACACGAAGTCGGCCACGGACGGGTACGGAGAGCGCCGCGGTTACAGCGTCGCCACGCCACAGTCCAACATTTCAGCGTGAATAAACCTAACAATCATCAGAGAGCCTTCGCACATGACGGGGCGCGCATTTCTTCTTATCATAACATCAAATCATTTATACAACGGAACCACTGATGCATTTAGACAGCGCCACGCTTGAAAACAAAGCTGCTGTTTTCTCATTCAACTCAGCGGTGTAGGCTACTGAGCCCAGTTCTCACTGCAGAATAAACAACACATTAATCAGAGAAGGGGTTTTTTTTTAGCCTTTTTTAATGAATTTCTTGAACTAGGGAGCTTTTCTTGAAGCAGAATTACTCAAAAATAAACACAAGTGCTCCAAGTTTTACTGTAACTTTGAACATAGCATGTAGAACAATAAAGCAAGTCACTAATATGTTTATAATGACTTTTTGACAACAATAAAGCTCTTAGTCTGGGCATTAAACTTTTATTTAATTTTGTTTTAGGTGCAGTCAGAAGTTTGGTATAATATTCCATTTTCATTTCAGTGATTTATTGACTTATTTGAATTGTTGACTTTGGAATAATAACACAATATACAATTTAAGTGAAATTTAAAAAGAAGAACTTAGTGCAGTTTAAAGTGAATGTCTGCTCTTTGATACATAGTCAAATATGAATCTGAATTACACCAGATGATTAGAAAAACCCTGTGTCAAGATTCTACTCGCTGAGGCACATGATTGAGGTTGTAAAGACATATTAGAGGCTACATAAATATTTTTGATATGTGAGTTAGTTAAAATAATAATTAAATAAAGCTCCAAATTAATTGTATTTTCCCTGCTCTACCATGTCTCCATCTTACAGACATTTAGAGGTGAGAATGGTGGCTGTAGCAACTTGGTGGCATCGACTTCTCCTTCAACATTTCAGCACAATGCACAAGTACGTGTCAGTTTTTGGGTTTTTACTACTTTTTAATTATATATATATATAATAAAAACAACAACAAAAAGATGTGCAGAATTCTAAATTCTGCAGATTTCAGAATTTTTTGGAGCTGTACAATGATTTTTATGTGATTCTGCTAACATGTTGCGAAACGTTATGCAATGTGTGTAAAACTGGGACATGAAAACGCTTTCTCTATTGGAGGGATAACCCAGGGGAGTCATCCAGAACACTTTATAAGGAAAATACTAACAGTTTACAGGGACAGTAATATGTAAAGTTTACTTAAGCTTTGCATCATAACATGTTTTAATGTTATCCCCTCATCAAAAACATACCTGGAGTGTCGCAAAACAACTGGGTGGAACTGGCTCCGCCTTTGAGATGTGGCTTTTAAAGCGACAGAGGCCCAAATTCAAGGTGTTAAATTCAAACTTCTTTAATAGCATGGAGACTGAGCAACCATCTCACCTCAAATTGAAATCTACAGTTATCTGATTGGTTTTATTCACAGAGAAACGGAAGAATGTCAAGCGCTATCAATAACTCGGTCTTCACCTAGACAGCAGACTGGAATGGAGAAGCAGCAGTGAACTTGAATACAATAAGGGACTGATGCTGTGGATATTTTATATCTGCTGTGGAGAGAGCAGTTCACTCTGCCATGATATGTTAGCAACATCAGAGTCAGTCATTAGAAGAGCTAAACAAGCTGATTTAGAAGGCTGGGTCTGTTCTGGAAATTTTTCTTTACCGGTATTTTGATCATTTATTTATGGTGATGTTCTGTGTCGTGGAGGTTGAAAAGCCTCCTTGCCATCTCCTTCACCTTTAGCTTCAACTCTGTGAAAGTGAACTGAACCGAGTCTGTTTGGCCACAGGGTGAGGAGCTGCAGCTCGTCAGGGAAGCGCTGCGCAGTCTGAGGGACAGTTTCTCGGGTCATGACCCCCAGCATCACACCCTGGACACTTTGGAGCAAGGCGTAGCCAGCCTCATGGACCGACTCCACTCCCTGGACAACCAGCGGAGACAGGAGAAAGGAGTACGAGCAGCTACACACGTTTTTTTTGTTTTGTTTTGTTTTCAACAGTTGTTTACCGGGAGTAATTGTAAAATATGTTTTTCTTCTAGGAGGAATTTAAATCACCAGGACGCAGAGCCAACTCCACAGACCGGGACTCCTGGCCGCCGAGCTCCAGTAAGACGAGCAGAATCTTTGTGTTCTGTTCAGAGTTCGTCATCCCCAGCAGCATCCTAACTTAAATCACATGATCCCCTTTATTACATCGATCATCAGAACCATTACAGTTAGATTTTTTTAAATTTTTTATTTAAAGTTGTTTGTGTCATTATTTCTCAGAAGTGGCGCACTCGCACAGCAGCCCGGGACTAGACGCCGTCGTCTCTACTAAAGTGCTCTACTTCACCGATCGCTCGCTCACTCCGTTTTTGATTAACATCCCGAAAAGGTACCAAAAAAAAAAAAGTTTGGAATAGTAATGATTTTTTTCTTTTCTTTTTTTTTTTGTGGAAGGGTTTATTCCTGCAACAAAGTATTAGGGCCATACTAAGAAAAAAGAACATTAAAAAAAATAAAATTACAAAAATAAAGTCTTAATATTATGAGAATAAAGTTGTAATGTCACTTTTGTCTTAAACTTTGACGTCATTCTCATAATATCATGACTTTAATTTTAGTTTTTACATTTTTTTTTTAAAGTGACCCCAATGCTCTGCCATATATTCCTTTCCTGTAGGAAGGTATATTTATTTTATCCAATTTCAAAAACAAATTGCTTCTGGAGAGTTGAAGCCTGATTGAGGCGTGTCCAGAGCTTTAAAGTGGGTTCTTTGGCAGCTTGTGGTTTATCCTCATAAAGCTTCACGTTTCTTGGCGTGTATGGAAGCAAAGATCATCACTGACAGTGTGTGTTTGCAGGCTGGGTGAAGTGACACTGCGAGACTTTAAGGCTGCTGTAGACAGACAAGGCAATTTCCGATACCACTTCAAGGCTCTTGACCCAGAGTTTGGCACAGTGAAAGAAGAGGTAGGTCACTCATTGTAACATCACTTTCAATATGAAGAACAATAATAAAAACTTACTCCACTTCTCTTCCAAAAATATCCATAAATCCTGTCACATGTTGTCAGGTTACAAAACAAACTTTAACGCAACTATTGGGATTTTACATGCCGGTATTTCAAGAAAAGCTGTTAAAGGCTACAAAAACGAGAGATGAGAATCAAGCAAAATTGCGTAAGAACAGCTCATAAAATTCCCCCCAAAATTTGTGACTGTGAAAAGTCCAAGGAGTATGAATATTTTTAGTTTAAGATGCGATTCTTCCACATCTGTAAATGCCATTTTTGTCGACTGTTCAGGTGTTTCAGGATGGAGCAGCGGTCCCCGGCTGGGAGGGGAAGATCGTGGCGTGGGTGGAGGAGGACCATGGCGAGCGGAGGTAGAGCCAGAGATCAAACCTCAGCCTACAGCGTCAAGAATTTAACCGAAAACATTTGTTGTGCCATTAAAGGGGAAAAAAACAATAACTGGGACCAAGGGAGATAACACCTTTCACCCGCAGCAACGTCAGAAATGTTTCACACCAAGAAAATGACTCGACATTTGGGTACTGCTTTATTTAATAGAATTGCATATTACACATTGATACCGGCTTGAAGATGAACATGTCCAACTACAATGTTAACGGCCAGTAATGTGATACTTGAAGCTTTGAATGTTAAGAAAAAAAATAATGTTGGATGAGTTTGTTTTTATAACGGTTGTAATCGGTTCATTGAGTGCAGACTTCAAAAATACAGTGTTGACATATTACACAAAGTTCCATATTGCCAAAAAATCTTGTTGTTCTACATCGATTTTGACATTTTAATAAACTTAAATTATTGCATGGAATGTTTTCTTGACCATTTTTTCCCCCTCTGTAGAAACACTTTCTGTCCTGACACCACTGCAGAATCTTACCAGGTAATTTTCTAGTGCAAATATCTTCATATAAGACAAAACAACTTTACAAGCAACTTTTCAGGACTAAACAGGAGCTTCTTTTAAGTCAATAAATTCTTAATTTTGATGGAAAAAAATACTAGTTACAAGTGAAATGATCTGCCAGTAGACCAGGACATTTTGGCTTCTAACAGGGAAAAATGTCTTGTTCTACTGGCAGATTATTTCACTTATAACTAGTGTTTTTTCATCAATGTTAAGGAATCATTTACTTAAAACAAGCTCCTATATCTTGCTAAAAAGTTACTTGTAAGTTATTTTAGTCGTATTTCAAGTGTACTAAGACATTTACACTAGAAACTAGACCGGAAATATTAGATTTTGTGTTTTTGCAGCAGGCTTCTTGTTCAATAGAGACCAGTAGTATCAGAAAATCCTCTCACAAAAAAACCTAAAACATACATTCCTCATGTAGTTCTTCAGAAGACAAATTGTTATTAATCTCAATAAATCTTTTGGTTGGCAGTGGAGGGTTAGGAATTACACTTATTCCGGCACATCAGCCTACACAGCACACTGGGACAATCTAACACATTCCTGTGTAGAACATTCTGAAAATAGATCAATTTACAGCTCTGCCTCAAACTACAATCAAAACTGCTTGTTAGATTTTAGTTTGAAGCACGGCATATATTCCCACACAGTACGCGCTCTTAAATACCTGAAGAAGCGCGCTTCTTCAGGTGTGTTTTCTGTTGCTGTGAGAGTTCCCTGCTTACATGCGTGACCCGGCGAACCCTCCCCCTTTTCTCACTGAAATTAATTGGTCACAAAACAGCTGCTGTCAGCGTGAGCCTCCGTTTCTTCTTGCAGAAGACGGCAGCGGCCGTGTCCTCGTTTACTGTTTTTGGAAACTCCAGAAGCAAATGGTAAACATCTTCCACTTCTAGAAGAACATCCTCCTGCAGAGTTATAAAAATATATGTATATATATATATATATATATTCAGGGAACTGTAAGACTCACAGGCCAATTATGCGTTTTATATGACATCCAGCCATCCAGCGAAGCACAGCGGAATCGAAGCGGTTCATTATAAGTGTTTGGGGCAGAGGAGGTGAGAAACCGCTAACCTTAGACACTCTCAGCTGGCACTCTGCCACGGAACGGACTTTCGGCAGCTCCACTGTCAGCTCCACGCTGCGAGGGACTCCCGCTGCATCGCTCTTCACCTCCACCACATACTCGGGCTCCTGAGGCCCCTGGAAAGTGCTGGAAATGACCTGGATCAAATTCGCCTTCGTCTGCTCCGCGGGCCTGCAAATGGTTTGGGCCGCGCTGTCCTCCTCCGATCGCTGAGAAGAGGAGATCTGTCGCAGGAGGGCGGCTGGAGTCTGACTGGCTGTGAATGAGAGAAACTGGTGGGAGGACGCAGACGACACACCCTCGCAGGGAGGGAGCCAAAAGCCCTGAGTAAAGAGGTTTGCCGCAGCTTATCAGAATAAGAGGAGTTAGAAAGCCTGTGAAATTTTGCTGTACTATAAATTAACCCACTAATTACTGCAATAAGCAATAGTATTGTACTGGTTTGACACCCTTTTGAAGTCGGGGCGCACTGATTGCAGTTTTCTGGCTGATTACTGATATTTAAAAAATATGCTGATTCTGATTTTGGCGGATGAAAATTGTTTCTTTTTTTTCTGAAATGTTGCTAAATGTAGCAAGAAGTCACTGATTTGGTAACAGTGGGGTGAATATTGTTAACTGTAAACGTTCAGACCTGACCTGGTGGGCCGGTCTGTCAGTCAAACCTCTCACTGCAGAGCAGAAGAGGACAGAGGATAAGTTCGGCTTCACATGTAAGTATCGGCCAATCACAGATCTCCCAAAATTAAGAAAATTAAGTAATAGTGTAATAATGCAAATTAGCCCTCTCACACAACAAACCTTAATTTTTAAAAGAAAACTTGGCACCAGATCAGAAAGATATTATAAACATCCAAAATAAAACAACAACCAAAGCCAAAAAATAAAATGGAAATGAAAAACACTCACAACCGGGACGACAAATAAAATACATTGATGTTTGTGAAAACAAAATTGCCTTTCATCAGAATGGAAAATTAGGGATGCACAATATATCCAAACTAACATTGATATCAGCCAATATTCGTCATTTTTTTTAACATCTCAATATCAGCCCGATTAAATAAAACTTGGCCGATATTAACACCTGATATTTATTTCAATGTTGTTGCCGTTTGTTTATGGTCGGGGTTGGTCATTTAGTATTTGATTGGTCATGTGACAGTGACATGCAGTGCAGGATTCTCGGACTGGAAAATATTATCGGCCACAACTGCAGTATTAATATCGGATATAAATATCTGCCCGAATTTTTATATCAGTGCATCCCTAATGGGAAAGAATAATCTCATTTGAATTTATCACACGATTAGTTGATTAATTGCTTATTTTTACAAAGTTTGAGGGGTTACTGGGTTACTTACTTGTTTCCAATTGCTTGGAGATGATTGGCAGCTTCTGAAAGCCGAGCCGACACTGTAAGTCGTCCGGGTTGCCTTTCGGACTACAACTGACGACGCTGTACTCCTGAGATAACAGCATCCCGTGCTGTTGCTGGGCAAAGCTCAGGGCCAGCATATAGATATTATTAATATCTACTTTATCCTCTTTCCTCTTCTGTAGCACTGAAGGATTTAGCGCCACATCCAGCACAGCGAAACAGCCTGCAGGGGTTAAAACCTTTGAGTTTCTTGCTCACATCGTGCAACACAAACGAAGGTCGTGCAGCTTACAGCCACCTTGGTCCTCTGTGTTGCATCTCTCTAGTTTTCCTCCACACAAAGGAAGGGAGCTGCTCTGATCCTGAGGCGCAGGCACACGCTTCCAGCTGCAAATGTTAATGTAGAGCAAACCTGGCTTTGGCTCCTGGGAAGGACACAGATGAGCCTGAGACGTTTACATACATTCGGCATAAAAATCATACAAACGTACTGCTCCTAAAGATGCTTTTGATGCATTCAGTTTCCAGGGTGGAATGATTATATTACAAATATTTCTCTGGGTTTAACAAAAAAAAACAAAAAAAAAACATGAATCTGGTGCCAAATTTTGAATTTCCTGTGAATTTTGTCTAATGCAAATAGGGTCAAAATTACCCATAGGACTACAGGTTCCAATATATAACCTAGCAATGTTTGGATAAATGGACATAAAATAAACTAAAATGAGCTTGATCATCTCCATTATGGTGATTGATATTTTTTAAAGAGCAATCAGAATCCATTTCATTTATGGTATCAGTTGTGTGGTTTATATTTCTGTTTTATTTATTGTTTTTTGGTTGTGTTTTATTTTTGGATAATTAAAATATCTTCCTGCTCCAGTGTTAAGTGTTCTTTACAAAATTAAAGCTTATCAGTCTTGGCAAGGGCAACTTGAATTATTATACCATTATCAATATATTACCTGAAAAAGGTCTCAAAAGAACTTTTTTTTCTGCAATAATCACATCAGAATGTGTTATTGTGACAGGCTTACATATAAGCACATATGAGAACCAGTAGAGTTTGTAATTAGTGTCCAAACCCACAGATTTTTATTTTTATTTTTTTTACAAACGTTAAAGTCTGACTCTTTCCACAACCTTAGTGTTGGTCTAATTCATCCATTCCAGAACTAGTTTTGATGGGCTGTTGGTGTCCTGTTGAAATGTGTAATAGTTTACAACCCGGGTGTCAAACTCATTTTATTTTGGGACATTTCAACAATGATAACTTGTTGAAATATGAAGAAATAGCTGTCTTAACTTGCAACTTTGCATCAATGTAATTTGGCAGTGTAAAGATAAAAAAAAAAACTGTTCTGATTTGATTTATAAAATAATATTTATTACATAAAAATGGGGTGTTGGATTTGGCCCTCGGGCCTTTAGTTTGATACATGCTTCTGCTGTCTAGTTGCTTATTTGAGGGCAAGATGAAGAATTTTGAGGCAGTCTTCCCTTTTTATTATTCCATCAACCTGCAATACACCATTCCCACTTTCCATCAGCAGGATGCTGCTGCGGCCACCAGCTGCTTCAAAGTTGACATCGTCTACTTGGTTTAATAGCCTCATCATGACTTATTCAAAGGTACTGTTTTTTCCATCTTGACCGAATAGCCCAATGGTTTTTTTTGTCTCTTCTGACTGTAAAACCTCATCCAGAAGGCATTTGACGTCCCCATATCTGCACGTGCAAGCTGTCCTAATCAAGCTCACCTGCTGCTGCTGCTGCTGCTATTTACCGTCCAGGAAACTCACCTGTATCTGAGTTCGCACACACGAGTGGAGCTCAGGCGGCGCGTTGAATTCAGCTCCTCTCTTCATTTGTTCCTCTATAAACTTGCGGTATGCTGCCGGGTCGCTTTGAGACAAGTCGTCCAGCATGGACCAGAAGTGGCTGACCTGCTGTAAAACATCTTCCCTTCCGCCGTTGCTGGACATCGTACGAAGGTGAATGTCTCCCTTTAGCTTCTAGCTAGTGCTTTAAACTACAACCTCCGGTTGTTTTTTTGTGGTGTAGCTACAGTATGTCGAATGTCTTATTAACTCCACAAGTAAAGCTAACTTTGTTGGTGTTGTTAGTTGCTATAGAAACTAGTTTTTAAAGTATCACACAGTCGCCACCTGGTGGTCGAGAGGTGTTTTTGCAGCGCAATAATCACGAGACATTGCTTTTAGAGGGGTACAATTTATACACAGTACATAAAAGATATAACATGCATGTTTATATTTCCACTCTCTTTATGTGTAGGTCAGTTAACTGACATTTAAAATATAAATAAAACACAGCCATAGTTCTCCACTATCCCAAATGACTCGGCAGTATCCTCTTCTTTTTTGCATCTCTTGTTCTCAGTAATTCTGCAAAAATAAAGACAGAGTGATCATTATCAGTCAGTGAAAACTACAATTATGTTTCATTGTGAGGAAGTCAAAATTTATGATAATGGCAGTGTATGACGATCATAATTAGGCATCATGTTGTGAACAGTTTCAATTTTTACAGTGCCATTCGGAGTCATTCACACCTTGTAAATTTTTCCCATATTTTTTTAATTTTGTTTTATTTTTTTTGCAGATTAGTTACAAACTTCTCTCTATTTTGGGGGATGTTATGTGATAGATCAGTGAACATAAAGTAGGGCATAATTGCTAAGTGGAGGAAAAAAGATGCACAGTATAAATAAAAATCTGAAAAGTGTGGCGTACTCATGTATTCGGTCAATTCTTTTTCTCCTGTGTGTAATTTCATCTCTATATAAATAAGGGTTCAGGTAAATGTAAAGCAGTGTAATTTCAAATTTTGTGCCACAAGTTCTTCTACTAGGTTGTCTGTTTCTCCATTTTCTGGTTCTGCATCCCCAGAACCAGAAAATGGAGAAGCAACATTCAGTTTTTGTACTCTTATAATCTGGAACAAATGTTCAAAAACCTGCAAAACAGCCGAAATGCTGAGTTCCTTTATATCAAGGTGAAAAGCCCACCTGTTCCGCACTGCCTTTGATTCATAATAACTGGACAATTGATTGTTATATTTGATGTATATTTGCTTAAATTTGATGATGGCATTTCAAAAAAATGTGTTGAAATGCCATCAAAGCACTTTGAGCTGCCTTGTTGCTGAAATGTGCTATACAATAAACTTGACTGAACTATTGTCACATACAATAAATCCCAATGATATTTGGTAAGTTCCAAGAGGTATGAATAGTTTCGAAGCATTATAACTTTTATTGATAAAAGTGTCTACCTCAATCATGTCATAGATCCAGTCCAAGAATTCAGCCACTTTGCTGTAAACCCCAGGATGGTTCGGCTCAGCGCAGCCCGTTCCCCAACTCACGACTCCTGCAAGCCTCCACAAATTTTCATCCTGGCAAACAAGAGGGCCCCCACTGTCCCCCTGATAAGGTACACACAGAAAGCCTTCAGTACAACCGTTCACAAATGAAACAACAGGGTTTACATCTTTATTAGTGTTCTAAAAAAAGTACTTTCGAGCACATGCATCCAACCTGACACGCATCCACTTTTCCTTCCGTGTACCCGGCACAGAGCATCCGTGGAGTGATCTCTCCATTGTACATGCAGGAGCTGTTGCATTTCTTTGTGCTTATTATAGGAACTGGGGCTTCTTTCAGGGTGTCGGGCGAATGAACTGAGAGAGGAAACATGCATTCAGGGCCGGCCTGTCAGTACAAGTGTCACGCTCTGTCACCGTGCTTTTAAATTAGACTTGTTGCACAAGTGAAATGTAGGTCTGTGTGTAGCCGCAATTCACCGCCGTCAGGCCGTGTGTATCCCCATCCAGAGATCCAGCACTGCTTGCCACCTGGGAGATCATAGTCATACGGCGGCAAGCAGATGGGTCTAATTGTGTCTATTTAAAAAAAAAAACAAGAAAAAAAAAAAAACACTTAGCACTTTGATTAATGTTTGACGAACCTATATACACTGTTGCAGATTTTAGCAGCCTTTGTAAATGTGTGTAAATCTCTTTAGATGCATTGATCTGTAACTGCAGTTGCTTAATCTCACACTGGAAACATTTCCTCAATTTTGGACCTTGGGAGCCAAAAGGACCTCACTCAGTTTTCTCTTGTATTGCAAAGGCTGAGCATACAAAACATGAGAAACTCTTAATCATCCAGAAATCTCAACTCCCTCTTTTGTTATTTGCTCTTTTCAGCTCTACCTGTAGGCTTTCTATCTGATTTACATGTGAGGACTGATGTGACCATTGAAGAGGACTGATTGTTTGTCTTTTAAACCATTTTTGTTTTGATGTTACCACATATTTTGAATCATTATGTTATACAGTGATGATTCGTATCCAATTTTCTGGTTGAATGCAACCGTTTTTATTTTAAACATCCTGGCATTTCAAAAAGTTTGTTTGAAGAGCATAATAGATTCTCTATGTAGTCATTCTTTGTTCACTCCGAACCCACTTGGAGTGTTTAACGGAAATGTAAATCTTTGTCTTATCTGTTAAAGCACACTCGTCTGGTAAAAGTCCAGGGAATCTTCACGTGTTCACATTTATGGTAGCAGAACTGAAACGGCAAAGTTTACTTATTTATAGCTGCTATGAAGGCTTGGTCACCCTGAGGTGTCACTTTGTGCTGCTGTTCTCTTTTAGCTTTGGATGTTTCTCCTTTACAAACCTTTGAAGTGAGGGTGTTTCCTTTACTATCTGAAGTCTGAAAAAAAATGTTTAGCTTGAAAATAACCTTTTGAAAAGTTTTGAACCACAGTCAAAGGAGGTGCAGAAAAATAGCACTTTGAAACACCTCGGACAGTACAGCAGTGCGGGATATGAAATAAAAGGTTTTATTCTGCCACTTTTAGATGTTGGACCAAAATGAGAGACTTCATGAGGCATTTCAAAACTTGTTCAGATAATGTGGTCTTGTTAGTGGAAAGCTTTGAAATGATTTGTTTATCATTTTAAAAGGGGTAGGCTTTCAAGTCATTGTACATTACTAATTTACTATGTTAATTAGTGACATTTATTAGTACTTTGAATTATTAATTGCACCTTTATCTGCTTAGTGTGTGGTGGCAAGATAAATCCAGTCTAACAGCCAGTGGCTAAAAGAAATAAGGATTGGTGTTGCATCCTTTTGATTCCCCAAGGAAACAATGTGTCTATCAACTAAAGTTCCTAGAACTTGTGTGTGATTGTTGTATTTTCAGATCACAAATGTCCAGCAACTCTTACTCAGACTTGGGCTGACAAAATAATTGAAAATCAGAAAAACGCATGCCTGAATCTTATGATTTTCATTTTTAAAAAACAACTATTTTGTTTGCTTCAATATAATCTTGCATATTTTATTTTATTACTTGAGCAGATAAAATAAATGTCGCATGAGTTTTTTTTATTGTTTTTTTTGCACTTAAGGTGGGAAAAAAAGGCCCACAAGTGCTTATGACTGGTTTGGCCTCAAATCAAAAAGTTCAGATTGTTTTAGAGATGCTAGTGATGCCAAGGAGTGTGCAACACATTTCTTAACATAGAAGAACCCAAATAAATGGCTGGATTATTATAATATTTAATGTTTGGTGTGAGGTTACATTAAACATAGAATTATGGCTTACGTTTCCACCGATTTTGTATGGAAACCTCGTCCACAGACATACCTGAGAAATTGAGGGGTCTTCGCAGCTTCATCAGCGCTATGTCGCTGTCGTGGCTCCTGTGGTTGTAGTTCTTGTTGTAGATGATCTTCTCCACCACGTAGCCCGGGTGCTGAGCGATTTTCGCCGAACTACGAGTCACAATGCCCGCATAGACCACCCAGCTGGACACCTGAGGTAGCCTGTAGCTGACATTTCAAATGGAAAACAGACGCAGTTTATGACTGACTGCTGCTCTTCAGAGGCGCTCCGACCTGTGACCCGTAACGCTGTTAAGTTCAGCCGTCTTACTTGTGCACACAGTGGGCTGCTGTTACTATCCATTGACTGGTGATGATGGACCCTCCGCAGGTGTGACGGTTGCTGTAGTAGAGGCTGACCTGCCAGGGCCACCTGCCCAGCAGGGCCTCAACGCCTCCTATTATCCTGGGCAGCTTCGCTCGGGTCCCACACTCTGCACAGAGCATCGTTTATCAGAGACCTATTTGGTCAGAGACCGCTCCAACAGATCTAGTCACTCATTGTTCCAATATTGAACTTTTCACAGGGGTTTTACAGAGGCTTTTTTTATGTTGGGTGAAAATGCTGAATCAAAAGTTCAAGCCAATTTGCTTACCAAAACACTGCAAAGCGATAACCTTCCCTGTGATGCAGCTCTCCCTAAATGAAAATAAATGGAGTAACTAATGAGGCGTAATCAATATATTAGCAGTTAAATCTGTGTAAATATGATGGCCTGAGATTAATCACCTCACCTGAAGTGCCACATGTTTTCTAAGCTGCTCTTCTGTTTTGAGGTAATTTGTATGAAACCATCCGTGTAGTTTGGCCCAACGTCTGTGAGATTCACTCCTTTATGCCTGCTCAGTCTGGTAAAAAAAGGGAAAATATGAGTGAGAGACGCAAATGAACATGCTATGTTTATGTCTTGAACTCATCCCTATTGAACTTTTTCATATTCTGTCATGCAAATCTAAATGCGTTTAAATTTTGTGTGATAGACCAACAAAAAGTAGTGCGTGATTGTGTGGAAAAGGATACAATTTATTTAAAATCTGTGGTATGCATGTGTATCCAGCACTTCTGAATGAATTATTTTTTAAAACTTCAAGAGACTGAAGCTTTTGCCTGTTATGCTTTGTAGACAAGTTCAGACTCAGTTGAATTGCATGGACAATGTATGTGAAGATCAGTCTTCAAGATTTGCTCCAAATTCTGAATCGGATTTAGGTCTGGACTTTGACTACGCCATGCTGACGCATGAATATGTTTGGAACTAAATCCTTCCAATCCTAGCCTGTGAGTTCACATGGTCGGCCATGTAAGTACTTCATCCCTGACATGTCTGCTGTGTTCCTTCGTCTGCATGATGCTGCTTGCTCACTAATGTTCTCTAACAAACCGGTGAGGCAATGTATTTTATCTAGGGGGTAACGGATCAAAAGGGGCTGGATACAAATGAACCCCATGCAATTTTTTTTTTTTTTTTTTTTGTCTGTCTTACCCATTATTTCCCACTACTTTGTGTTGGTCAGTTGCATAAAAAGAATAAAACAATGCAAATTAAGAGGTGTGAATATTTGTAAGGAGTAAAGCTTAAGAAGCAGGTTTAAAAAAAGGGGACTTGTCACTCTGATTTCAGTCTAAATGAAGATGTTTGCATGGCGTTTGTGCTGTCACACCTCAGATAGCCCAGCTGCCTGCAGACTAGTGTTCCTAACGATGAGTTCCACCTCTCGGAGCAGACCGGCAGCCAGGTGTGCAGCCTTCCCAGCTGGATCTCCAGTAGGGAGTTCTCCGGACTGATTCTGTAAAACACTGAACCTGATTGATTCAAAATTCCCTCCGGAGACAAACTCTCAGTCAGCAGTAAAGAATAAGTGCACAGGGCGATAAGTTTTGAAAATGCACAAGTACCTGTGTTGATATAGTCGGCACAAAGAGGTCATTAACTGTGATGTTTCTTTTACATCAGTCAATGATATTCTCTCGCAAGCGAGCCAAAGGACAACAAGAAGCAGCTGTTCTATACAGATTTAGCTGCCACTGATGTAAAACTCACTACAGAGGTGACCCTTGATGCCATGTAATGAATCACTTGACAATAACCTGTGCAGCAACACACTCCTGCTCTGACTGTTAATTCATGAAGCTGAGGGAAACGGACTTTTAAGAAATGAGAAGAGAGCAGACCTTTTCGCGGGTGGGAGATGGAGACATCATCAGTCACGTTGCAGAAAGATGTCTCCTTCGTATCTCCAATCCCGACTGCGGTTTGGGAAGAGGATGGCCTCAGTAGAAGTTTGACTGAACGCAGAGAATAGTTTGAGTTTTAAAATCATCCTGGCAGATGAGCAGCAAAACCTTTTTTTTTTTTTCTAAATGTTACCAGTCGTTCTGAATTAGTGACTGGAGCAAATTTAAAATCTGTGTGGTAATAAAATTGTCAGAAATAAATGATAAATCTGGAAAGACTAACAAAGATCTAATATAGCATGATTTACAATGCTATCTTCTGTGCAGCTGTAGGACAAGAAAATAAGGTAAGGCCCAAAAAACAGTCTGTTTTATTAGTATGAACCAGTTTTTGTTTTGTTTTGTTTTTTCCTACTTTTGGACCTGGACCTGAACCCAAGTAATCCTTATTTCTACACCCATATGTTACATTATCCGAGCGGCTTTTATTTACTGCCAAGTTCCCATTTTGCATCCCGTTAAAGGTTTTTAAATGAAAATGAGGATAATGAATCATTTGAAGACTTAAGCATAATTAGGTTCTTTCTACTGGTGCCAGATGAATTAATTGGCCAGACAACAGTGTCAGCCCTCATTAGGTTCTCGCAGGGTTATCTGTGTTAAGATAAGTCTGCAAATAAGTAATAAGAAAGTGCAGCACCCAGAATTGATCATGAATAAAACATTGGGTGTTAGTCGAGTTACTACATATTATTGGGCTTTTTGGAAATTAGCATTAGCCCTGAGATTGTATAAGCAGTGCCCTGCCAAAGTATTTATACCGGTATCTTCACATTTTGTTACACTACAGCCACAAACGTCATGTTATTTTGGGATGTAGTGTGACAGAACACAGGGCCTGCCCAAGCCTTTTTGGAGCCCTAAGAGGATTTTTATTTGGGCACCCCCGTACCAACATGTCTACACCAGAGGCTTTGTTATACGTAAGCTGCTCTGTGTGTAACATACTATCATTAGCATCACTTGTAGTTAGCTTGCATCAAAGCAGTGTTATTATGGCTGTTTTTGTCCTTTTGGTAGTAACAAACTAAAAAAACATTATTTAGATCTTTTTTTTTTTTTTTTTTTCCAGAGTGGTATTCAAGTGTGGCGTATTATTTCAACTGCTTAAAAGCAGATGAACACAAAATTAACAGTAAACGACATATTTCCTCAGCAGTGACAGCAGCCAACAGCAGGAAGATATTTATCTACTATTTGTAACAACTGTAAAAATAATATAGAAATAGTTTTTCTGTGTTTAATAGCATTTAGTTTGTATAATTTAATGTTATTTTAAATGTAGGTATATTTCATCATGCTAGCTTGGTGCTCTTTAGGCCCCCCTAGTGGTGTGGGGGCCCTAAGCAGCCACTTAACTATTATGCCCCGATAGAAAATAATTGTAAAGTGAAAGGAAAAGCATGAATTGCTTTTTAACTGTTTTAAAACGGTGTACTCTTATTAGAATTACTTTAATAATTTTGATATTTCCAAAATACACATCTGATAAAGGTTGTAAGACAATGTAAGAAATGATTTATCTCTTATAGCCACATGTTGCTAAATATTAAACAAAATTCAGGGCAACAAACTGCCTTCCAAAATCACAGAATTGCTAAACAGATTTCAGCTGTGTGTGATTTTTTTCAGTGATTTTTCAGTGAACACAGCATCATAAAGACCAAGAAACACAGCGGGCAGGTTGGGTGAAAGTTGTGAAGAGGTTTAAAGCAGGGTTGGGATGTAAGATGACGATCTATAATCTGAAAGTGGAGTGTGGCACAACACAACTGCGTTCACTGGCTTTGACAAGCTGGGTAAGGAGAACTAAGAAGAATTGAGAGCTCGACCACCCAGGAGATAAAATCTGTCAACAGTACAAATCTGAGTTTTGCACTCCAAAAATGTTCTGTTTGGCTCAGTGGCAAGAAGAAAGCCACTGTTGAGAGGAAGCCATGAGGACAATATTAAACTTTTGACCTGCATGCAAAAAACTGTGTTGAGGAAACTTTAAGGCGAATCTCTGCAGAAAGGTTTTAATGTGGTCCAGCAGACTTCTGCAGACTGTTCTCTGCAAACACCAATAAAGTGCCTCACACTGTGTCTGCTCTAGAGGGAAATGGCATAAAGGTGGTTCACCTTGGTTACTTGCTTGATGACTTCCTCACCTTTAAGCTTCCAGTTTCTAGAGAACAAACTCAAATTACGTTTTGTCTAAACAAATTTTTCCTTAGCTGTGAAAAAGCAGCTTTTTGATGGCAACACTTTTATTTGTTTTAGATTATGGACACCTGTTGTAGATGAGGTCTTCAAAAACATTGATAATGTTTGTCATGTTTCTCTGAGGAATCTTACTAACTGCAAAGCGTTGACCTAACAATATGAGGCCGTGACTGGGCGCCTGTCTTACCTACATTTTTTATTTAATTGCACAGAGAAGCAATAATTCTTCCTCTTTGAATTCAAATATTTTCTTCCTCTCTGTTCCATTTTCTCACACAGAATTGTAGGAAAGGGAGCTTTGTCTACTCTTCTCTGTCTACACGGAACATGTTGCAAAAAAATTAGCTGAAGTGATTACCTCTAGCGGTCTCAGTCTGGACTTAAAGTGAATATTTTCCATCATTTTTGATTGACATTTTGGTTGTGTAACCCAATTGTTGTGTAATGTCTTAACCACGGCTCCTTTTGAAAAAGAAGTTCTTGATCTAGACGTAACCTTCCAGGTTAAATAAAAACAAACTAAATATAAAGGTTGAAAATTCTTTTGTATGTATTTTATGCAGTGAAACAATGGAACTCTCACTGACAGATGTTGCACAGCACTATGAATGCTGAGTGACATAATGAGAGGAACCAACTGAACATTAAACTAACTGCAAATCACTGTAGTTTATCCCACGCTTTAAACACCTGGCAGCCGTATTTAAAATCTACGCTTTGATGATGGTTTTAGGAGTGCATGATATTAAAAAATCTTTCAATGGCGATAATATACTAATATTGCGATTTATTCCTCCCTTCTTTCCCCTCCGTCTAACCTATACTAACTACTCTGTGTCAACCTTTAGCATTTTTGGTAATGTTATTTGTCAGGTGAGAGCTTTTGCTTCTCTTACTTGCTAAATATAGCATAGGCATGAAAAGTAAAACTTCAGAACTCTTAACATATTGCACTCCAGACAGTTATTTGTCATATAAATGGTACAATGGCGATATATTTGCAATATTTTGTGCAGCCCAAGTTGGTGTACGAACAGAATGCATAAATTGCATCCAAATAAAAGTTCTTGTCATACGACATGCTTGTGGATCTTGGTGTACATGCGGTGGAGCTCACCTATAGGAATTTTGAGGACTAGAGGTTTCAAACAACAACTTTAAATGTTGAAAGATGCTGTTTGTCCTTTCTGACTGAACTGTATTGTCAGTGCTCTTGGAGAAATACTCCCAAGAGTTGCAGCAAAAGATGACTCCACAAACTTTTGACTGAATATAGTTTATTGCCACATCCCCCGCCCCCCGGCATTAAATCCCAATACAAATCCTGAAATCTGTGACTTTTTAATTTGATAAAACGTCAAAGTTTAAGGAAACTTGTCTGAATAGTTTTGCGAGGCACAGTATTCCCCTAGCAGTTTTAACGAGGATTTTTTCCTTTTTTTTTATTTTGTAGCACATTTTATTTTTACTTTGTAGCTCCAGCCAAGCTCATTTAGTCATTATTTCTCAGACACATTGACTCACCTAGAAACCAGACACCTACAAGTAAGCCTCCCAGGAGTCCAACGGCGCACACCGCTGCCAGCAGCCTCACCAGCCTATGAGCTGCAGAAGCAGTTAATAATGGTATTAATGCCTTCAGAACCCTGATGTGAGCTGAAAGGTACGATCAAATGTCAGCTGGTAAATCTGTGAAACACACAGCACCAACACTAGAAGAAATTAAGCTCTTGGGGGGGCGTTCTAGCAATATATGACACCAAGGAATTAAAATACTAATATAAATGATGTTCTTTTGGTGAAGAAGTGACTCTGTACTTTAAGTAGTAGTCTGTAGTCACTGGTGCAATCAGCTGCTGGTATAGGTCAGCTGGATGGTGCTTACCGTGAGTTGTGTAACGAGTGCCCTTTAACCAGCCCTGCACCCCTTTGGTTGCCGCGACTCCTGCTGTGGTCTCCGAGTGAAAGGGATGACTGACGGCCACTGGACTTTCAATCACTGACAATGCGTCTCCATCAAGATTCTGTGGGAATTACAGTGAGGCACGTCAGGTTTCATTTGGAGCTCTTTTCTTTTCTTCTTCCTCTTCCGTATGACACAATTTTGGCAACCGCGCTGACCATCTGCTCCAGAGCAACAGTCAACCTGTCAGGTTCTGTCGAGTTTAATTAGGAGCTCTGTAACGCTGAATATTATCCGCCATTAACCAGCCTCCGATGTATGCAGTCAGGGTGGTAAACATCTACGTGTGTGTCAACTCTCTCTCCCTGCTGATTGAGGCATAATGAGCTAGCAGAGGCTTTGGCTTGTCGGTTTTTGTTTCTTGGATGCACGTTGTGTTCAGTGCTGTATTCCTTCATCATTTTCAGACAGATTTTATGACTCCTGAGTGTCTGCGTACAGAGCTATCTTGCCAAGAAGCAGCTGTTTCTATAAGCAATTTATCGCGGTAATTATAGCCTGTTTCTCACTATGTGGGACGTGCATAGTCAATATCTTGCAATTACTCTGCAAACTTCATCTGCATACATACAACAGTGCTTATTTGCATATCATAATTTCTTCAAAGGGCTTTTAATCATTCATTCGAATCGTTATTTGTCACCCTCAAACTTTAAAAAGCAAAACGGATGCACAAATTGTAATTTATAGTAGATTATCTCTAATCCTCATATGGTCAAAAATAAATACAGGCTCAGATACATACAATTGAAACAATTAATTGAATTAATAGTGATGAATCAACTGAAGTTAATTTAGTAGCACTAACTGGAGTATGCACACTATAATAATTACTGCCCTGAACATATTCAGAGCAGTAATTAAGCCAAAACTGTCAAATAAATAAATACATTTTGCATTTAACTTTCAGCAAAAACACCTCAAGTGGCATCATTTAGCTTCACTCGGTTCAAATTTACCAAAGGAATGCTGTTAATGCATTTTAGGCAATAAAATGTTTATTTTCTTGCTTCAATTATTTTTAAAATGTTTTATTTGTATCTTTCACTTCTAATATTCTATTTAAAAAAGGCTTAATTTGTCAAATGATAAATTTATAAAGATCTGTCTTTTTTTTTTTATCCAAATAAGCAATAGAATAATCAATTATTAAAATAATTTTGTTGCATTCATACATACATGCATAGATAAATCCCCACTAATATTTGGGTAGCAAGTGTTAGTTTCACTAATCTACTATAAACCATATGGTTTCTCTATCTACATATAGAGAAACTATATGGTTCTTGTAGTTGCTATGTTTTTGGTATAAGTTTAGATATTTGACCATTACACTTGTCAGAATTAGTAGGGTTCCCTTTAATTAGTTCTTTTACTTTTATGTTCAGTGCATTTTATTGCATTTGGCATCAAACTCATTCCAGAAGTTTAATATTATTCTACTTGACCTAATCTAAAATCGACCCCCATAGTTATTACCCAGTTTTTGGATGTTCATTTGAATTTAAAGTTGAGGACTTCAGATGATTGTTCTGTTATTCCTGTTGCACATGAAACAGGCTTACAGCATGACGCTGCCACCGTCCTTCACTCCTACATCTCGTCATTGTCATGGGGGCAACAAGCTCAGTCTGTTAACCATAACACTTTTCTTTCTTAGTTTGTCTTGCTGTTGACTTGTTAGTTTTTTTTTTTTGAGCAGGCCTCCTCCTTGCTCATCAATGACTCAGTCCATGGTAATGTGAACTTTGTTTCACAGTGAGTGGTGACACTGGTATTATATCAGTTTTCAGTTCACAGAACGTCTGAGCCCGGCTTGTGTGTTTATCCTTGAACATCCGTACGTTATCTCTAAAAGATGACTGCTCAGGTCAGATGGTTGGTGCAAAAATATACTCCGTTTTACGATCAGATGAGCATCGAGCCATTTTGCTGCAGCGACAAAAAGGCTGTTTGAAGGAGTGAAGTAAGGCTTTAAAACATATAAACCCTGAAGCTGTTCAGCATAGTGTTGGCAGAATCATGGTGTGGGACTTTTTGTTGAATGTTGCACTAAGCAGATCTAAAAAATAATAGACCACATCTAAAATACTCTAAATTAAATCAAGTTTATTGATTTAATCTCAAATTAATAAACCTGGATGTAGGCTTTTTCAACAATAATAAATAAATTTTGCTGGATGATAAACTGTTCAAGAAGTTATTGCAATAAACGATAATGTTTTTTTGAGATCATTTTTAAGTGATATAATGGTAACACCAAAAAAAATAATGCAAGAGCACATTCTAAAAGATCAATAAACTTTAAATTTTAATCAACATTTAGCACTGGAACTGGGAGACATTTTAAATATCCAAAATAAAGAAACTAAACAATAAATAAAATTAATTTAGAAGTCTTTGTAAATAAACATTTTCTTCAAGAAAAGGGGCTAGTTGAGATAAAAGCACCAAATAGAAGACTTTTGTCTTCCAGCTTTTGGTAGAAAGAGAGAAAAAGAGAGAAACAATAAATCATGCCAATGGAAATAATTCAGTTTGTTTTAATTTATCATCCGATTAATTAATTTGATTAGTGTGACAGGCCTACTTAAATGTAAATAGTAGTTCCAGGTGGACAATGATCCCAAACACAAAAACTGGTTTTATAATGATGTCAACTAATGTTTAGTGCTTTGAAAGGCCTTTCCTTAACTAGTCCAAAAAAAATGTAAGCAAAAGCTGGGAAATGAAAAAAAATCACATATAACATAAAAAATCTCAAATATTTAGCTGCTAATATGCCAGAACCAGCTACTAAATGTGTGGTTGAAGAAAACCCCCTGATTTTTCTTCATGAGGGAGCTTTAACCAAATATTAGGACTCTTAGTTATAAAGACATTATACCATTGAAAAGTTATGCTTATAAACCTTTAGGAGGCCAAAGTCTGTGAAGTTCATGCCCCTTTTTTCACTGGGACTATAATTCCTGAATAGGGTAAGATGCAGATTTCTCCAGCAGAATGAACATAAGTCGCGTACATGAACCATATGGCAGAAAACAAATCTACGTTACAAATGGAAGATGCATATAAAATCTGAAAACTAAAAGAGCAAATGTAAATATATCACAGAAGTGTTGACTTTAGGAATACTGTAACAGATGGACTACAGTGTCCTCAACAGGTAGTGTGTTTGTTTTGTTCTCCTACCATGTTTTCCTGGTGTACAGTCCTGATGGAAAAGTTGCAGCGTTGTTCCTGCTCATCGGTACGCCTGTGGCTGTGGAGGAATGGAGGTCTGGCCCGGTTGATTTGCCATTTAACAGAATGCAACTCTGGATTTTCCCCCTCACAAAGAGACAATGAGGTCAGCAGCGGTGAGGAGAATGAGGCTGTTGTTTGTCTGTGGGGTCATGGGGCCAGCAGAAGCTAACTAAACCAGGTATTTGTTTTTCTCTAATGGAGGTGGTAGTGGGAGGGGGGAACATCTCCAAAGATGCCTCTGAGCTCATTATCAATGGCACTCCTGATGGTTGCCGGGTAACACTTTTTACCTGAGCCAAGAGATAGTCTTTTCCTCACCTGAGACGCACTATGACCTGACAGTTTTCGCTTTCTGAGAAAAGGTCGTTATTGCGAATTGTTGAAAAGTCTCACATCATGTCAAACTCCACGAGATGAAACCCAAAGCCACCGTCGCTCAGCACTCATTGGGAAAATGAAGTCCGCTCAGTCTGCCACTGACAGATAGCCTCTCTCTCTTTAATGGTTCTTTTTCACTTGTTGTTTTCCCAATTTCGAAATAAGCCCTTTGTCTTAATTAGCTCATAATGTATGACCAGAGTGGCTGCAAAGATCCATTACCTCCAAGAAAAGAAGGAAATAATTAGCATGTTGAATAAGAGGGATGAGTGCTGTTTGAGTACGGTCAGAAAAAAAAACTAGTGTTGAGCTTCGTCAGAAAGATCAAAGCCTGTCATTACTGCATGAACACGAATTGAATTTGTCCTCAGAAGACAGCTAATTAGATCCTTTCAGCAAAAAAGAACATTTGATTTAAAAGAAAAAAATCTGTACTTATGTCTCATTTATGGTGTAAGATTAACGTCCAGGTGAGCGGATAAACTGGAAGGAAGAAAATTCCTCCTCATCACTGTCAGAGCTGACACACAGAGAGAGAGAGAGACAACCCAGATCTGCTTGGCTCATCTAGCAGCTGTCTGAAAGTTTTTGAAATAAAACACAGAATAAGAAGAAATGTGGAAGGATTAATATTCCATTTGATGGAGCTACGGCTGCATTGATGATATTCATACGGTGCAGAAGCACGTGAGTTGGGTAATTTTCACAACCATTCCATGTCTCCCTCTTCTGGTGACTTTATATTCCACATTGCAGAGCTGAGGATTATTTACACTGCTGCATTTATTTAATTCATTTAGTTATAGATTCCTTAGGATGTTAGGAAATCTGTTGAAGGATATGTCTGAATTCAGTTTAAAATCCTTCAATACTGAGATAGTTTGAACAAAAAGTTTTAGATTAGGCTTGTGCAGCACTAAACTAGCAATCTGTTAAAAAAAAACCAACAAAAAAAAACATTGACTTCTAAATATCTAGTCATTTATGCTCCTCTGTGGTGTCTGCAAACAGGTTACGTGATGCGTAACATATCAAAATATGATGTAAAGTCATGTTGAAACTGAATTTAATTAAACCTTTCTTTTTAAATGAAAAAGAAAACTCAATCTTAAAGGGAGATGGTAATTTTGTAAACGTAAAATACCAGATGAAACATGAAAATTTCAGGTTACTTAATTTAGCATCCAAAGGAATAACAAGAGGATCAATCTTGTGTTATTTCAGGGTTTCGTGATATCAATCGTATTATAATCACATCTGTTTTAGATTGTTTTAGGAATTTTGACCTGGAACTGATGGAGTCTATGATTGTAACTTTTATTGTGAATGCAACATCCAGATTATGCATGAGATTTAGATGATCTCTATTTTCTTTTTTTCTTATAGCATCAGGTAACGTGCAGTGCAGCGTAGTGTACTGTGTACTCTCACAGGCTGAGCTCTTGTATGGGATGAGAAAACCTTTGACTTTTGAAGGTTAGAGATGCAGCAGGTCGTCTGCTCAGTACCACAAAGCCTTGGTGCTGTGAATTTGGGAGGTGATGTAACTCGGTGGTAAACGAACCTTTTGTCTCCTGTTCTCGTTTATTTTCAAAGTCACCCTTTATGTTTTCTTCACTGTTTTTACTTAAATTTGAAGTATTTCCAATCTGCCTTTGCTTTCAGGGGCTCTGTACTTTGCTGCTGATGATGTTTTATAGCTTCCTTGTATCGACCAGTAGTTTCCTTTATCATATAGAGAGACATCCTGAAAATATGTGGTTCACTTCAAGCTGCTTTACAGAGTTAGTCAGTGTAGGAATAAGATTTTTGCTGCTGCTTAATTGCAGTATTAAAACAGTAAAATATGAATAATTGGGAATTTTTCACAATTTCATATCAAACAAGTCAAATATTTGCTGCATTCTCAAATAAGATCTTAAATAAGTCTTTATGTACTGCTGATTGGACAAACCATCTGAATATTTAAAGAGATTTTCCAACACTGTTAACCTTTACTGGAAGCAAATGCTGTCATTTTCTTTTAATTTTCTTAATTCACTGTAAGAAACGGTCCCGCAGTAAAATCTGTTTTGTCCTGGCCAGACTTTGGCTTTATCAGAAATTTAAAATAAAACGTCTCCAGTGCAGCACAATCACAGCAGCCCCTGTGTGAACTTCCCAGATTTCTCCCTGGATCCCGGTCTGAAGCTGCTCTGTGAAGACGCTGGCCGCTGGCCAGTTTGGATCTTCATCTGTCAGTCTGTGCTCTCCCAGCTCCGTGTGCTCAGATTTAATCAGCTCCGCTCTTATCTCAGTCATTAGTGTGTCTGCTTCTGTCCAACGTCCAAACCTTAAACATCAGACGTGGTCTCTCGGTCGCCACCTGGAAATCCGTCATGAGGCTCAAACAGAGCCTGTTTTTTGTTTTGTTTTGTTTTTTTATGTGTGTTTTTGACCGCCTTAGTCAGCTTTTTAAAAAAAATAAAATCCAGCTTCTCCAACACATTTAAAATGCATGCTGTCATTTGTAGGCTTTTATATTTTTCAATGTTTTTGGCTTTGACTTATCAGAGGAGATGGACGCTAAAGGTCAGAGTGAAAGGACAGTCGAGGCAGCAAAAGACACAAACATAAAGATGTGCTTTATTACTTGTTTTTTTTAGATATTTCATGACATATCTAAAACTCTCATATGTTAGTTTTGAATCGTTTATAAATATGACTTAAGAAACTTGAATACTAGACAACCAAAGAACATGTTAAGTTTATACAAGTTTCATTCTTTTATCAGTTTTCCATTTCATTGTTTTTCAAAAATGATGTGTAATTCCTAAATCCACAAACTCCTGTGGATCGATGTCCCTCTGAAAGATCATATATGGAAGATGACCTGCTGTACGGAACCAGAAAGTACAAATAGAAATATCTTTGGTCTTTCTGACATAAATATAACCTTTTATGAAGTGAAAACACAGATTTTCCTCAGAATTCTTGCTACACAAATTGTTGAGATTTAAGGGCAGACTACTCTAAATCACTTTCTGTGCTACCAAATAGTTCTGGACTCCCACAGGAAACAACAGTTCATGCCACATGTTGCAGATCTGTAATTGCAGCAGGGGTTCAGTAGCCAGACCAATACAGTGACCATAGTAGTTGTTTGTGAGCATAAAGTTTCTTCAGTATGAAGACACATTTATCCTCCTGTCTGTCAAACTGTATTTCTTTTGACTTCTTCCTTCTAACTTGTCCGCTTATGTCAGCCAAATAATTCAGATTGGAGCTCGAGTCTTTTTGTGTAGCCATAATTTTATGGATTTCTGCCCAAGTTTAGAGTTCAATATATAATGTTTTCTCTCTGCCTCAACTTTTGACTGCATTATTTGCTTCTATCTACGTACCTAATTTCTCAGTTCTGAACATCAGAAGGAATATAAATATAAGTTTGTACAGAACTGGAAATGGACAGTTGTGAAAAAAATGCATGGCTTCTGGGTTAAAAGAAAAAAAGATACAGTTTTTAATTTCCCTCTAGTAATAACTTATGCAGCTTTAACATGATTAATCAGCAGCTTATTTTTCTTAAAGCTTTATTTGTCTGTGAATGGTTGATCTTGTCGTGAGCATCCAGATCTTTGTGATCTGGCTTTCTGAGTTTTCCTGCTCTCCCCAGACCTCAACATGACCTTCACCGTCTGCATTTGCTGCCATTTCCTAATGAAATGGTAAACAGTTATCTAAATCTATGTGCTTGGTGAAGCTTCCTTTAATTTGGAGACATTAATTATTTTCATTTTCAGCATGCTAGATGGCTGTTTAGAGGAGCCACAGCTGCTGATTACCAAAGGTGTGAGTAGTCAATTTTCTAAATTTGCATCTTGTGACCTTTTCTAACAATCACTGTGAATAAGTCGCAGCCTTAACAAGGTAATTCATTTCTCTGACTTGAAGGTAGCCATGAGAACTCGAATGAATGGTTTCTGCACCTTTCATCTTTTTCCTTTTGAGTTTTCTTCACTCTTTAGAATTAATGTCGAATGTTTCCTTTTATTTGCAGATCAGTTTAGTCTCACCTCTGCTGTTGTCACTGATGAAGCTTTGGTGCAAAGCTCAAACATCGTAAATTCAGTTAAAACGTTAACATTTTGCTCATCGGTTTATAATTTTATTTAGCGGTTGATCTGTCCATTTAGGAAGCGTGACACTAAGAACCAAAAACCAGGCCAGGGTTCCTGAAAATTATTATTATTTTTAATTCATCCATTCATGTTAATTTGATTAGAGACCACACATCATGTTTCAGTGTTATGTAACCAGTGACCTGTATATGAGTCCAGTAGCGGCTCCAGAATTTTTTTCCTGCAGGTGCTAAAGTGCTATTTAAGCATTTTACTGAGGATGCTGTGAAGCTTTGACATCAGCACGAAGCCTGGCGCCATTAGCCAGATGACTTCCAGATAATATTACATTGTTTAAACAGCATTTATGACAAAGGGGATACTCTAGTATTGACCCTTTGCAACAGCATCACTTAATCATTCGAAGCGCCATGATGTAGATTGGAAGTGAGAATCGGGAGTATTGAACTGAGCGGCTGAAGTTGTTTTTGTCAGTTTATTCATGGTTTCTACTTGCTGGAATCGAGCTAATTTGTCTGTGAAGGTAACACACCTGGTTGGGGCTCATAGACGGAAACAGCTAGCTTAGAAACCGACCCGCACCTCCTCCCTCCTGACGTGTTGATGAAATTACCAAGTTTGCCTTAATTCACACCACATTATGTTACTATGTCATAAACAGCGTTTCCCCTCAAACCGGAGCAGCCTTAAAAACATACAGAAGACAAGACGCTAATAATTTTTTTCCATACATGCTAGGCTACATGATGGCGTGGCACTGTTTCTATGGTTACTGATGGTTAGACACCATCTTCTCCATAATATGATATTTGATATCTTTCTAATCATATAAACGTTAATCTTACCTTGTATAAAGTGTTTGCTGTAAATCTACGGTTACACTGAGAGCTGCTGGTCATTATGATTTCCTGCTATCAATCGCTGCATCTTTCCTCATTAAAATAAAATGACGAGCTTGGTTTTGACCCTTGTCTGTCTGTGCAGCCGACGGCGCATCACCTTGAGACCATTTTCACTGCGAAATCAACTACATAAAAGCGATATTAGGCGACTACATGTACGCATTTTGACAGGCTTTATACAGGAGGGCATAGGTTTGGACATCCACTGTGGCGGAGACAGCGAAGTCAGGTGGAAAGGGTCATATTGTCATATTTGTTTTTAATTTTTTTTTTTTTTAAATTAACTTGTTTATTTAATTGCCTAATTAACCGCTACAGGGCTTGATTTGACTATCACTGTTATGATAAAAACATGTTATGCTTACTACTGGTTACCTTTGTGCTGACTAACATGGTAGTTTGCTATGATAAACACTGTCAATATCGTCGTACACGTTCTGACAAATGGCAGCCGCCGATTGGTCAGTTGCTGACAAATGCCCTGGAATGATTGGGGGAGGATTGCTCCACGTCACGCACGGGGGCGGAGCCGGCATCATGGTAATTGTTTCCTGGAAGTGAAATGACTTTTCCAGGGGCTAGCTCCCCCTGTCGCCGCCACTGTACGAGTCCTCTGACCACAGGATATTTCATAGACACAGAACTTGGATTGGCTTTTTTATTGAAAAGATGAATTGATAATATATATTATTGAAAATAACCTCCATGTAAAGAAAATCATTTTTGTGGCTTTCCTCCTTTTTTCCAAAGGAAGAGCTCTCATTCTTTCATATTTACCAAAATTGTCATTCTCTTGTTGGTCTCAGTTGAGGTCACTATTAACTAAAACCAAAACATTGTTTTCCTTGTGGAAAGTCTCCTATGCCTCGTTATCAGTGTGTTTTAGTGAAGAGTAGTTGGACAGTCGAGCACATTTATTCTGACTCTCATGAGTAGAATCTATTTTTAGGAATCCTTCAGACTGATGTGGAAATAATTCCTGACTGGAGGGTCACTCATTCAGCAAGCAGGGTCGATAAACATCTCATCGTTTTAGTCAGCTCATACCAAATATAGCTTTTAGTAAATGGGACCTTAAGCATCAAACCATGAATATTTTCTTATGAGAAATCATGATTTGTGTGAAGACGGGCCCTGCTTATAGTATGAAGCTTGAGCCTTCAGACTGTAATTAAGATTTCAAGATTGTGTACTTTTTATTCACAATTCTGTCTTAATTCATTTGGTGATTATTAGGTGTGGGCATTTATCAATTATTGTGAACAATTTCTTAGACTTTTTAATTTAGTGTTGTCTTGATAAGTCGAAGTTAATAATAATAAAAAAAAACAACCTCAAAACTATTATTTATTAGTTTTTATTATTGGAAATATTCATTTTTACAATTCTGTCCACAGTTTGTTCCATGAGACCATCAATAATCAATAATGAGACCATCAATATCACTTCTCTCAGTATCATAATTATATCACGAAATATCATGATACATTTCTAAGTACATATCACCCAGCTCTAGTGACTACTGATGTCATTATTATTGGATTTTGTTTTCTTTTATGAATTTATCTAATTTGACATTTAAAAAAAATTCTATAAGATAAAAGTCAAATATCAAAAATAACTATGCAGCTTTATCATGTGTTTGGAAAACCTCTTTAATTAGGGAGAGCTGACTTGCTTATCTTCCAGATTATCATAATATTCAGTATTGTGTCTCCTGTATTGGTATTGTCTCTAACCAAGCTTAGCATAAAAAAATGCAGCTATAAAGAAAACAATGAAAGACATATAAATTAGTACAATACATAAAACAAAGTAATTAAAAATGCCTAACCCACAAAATGCAGCACAAATACGAGGAGTAAAGAGGAACTATTCCTGGTCAAAGTATCAATTCATGTGAACATGTCTGCAGGAAGCTGCTGTATCTGCAGGACTTCCTGCAGCGTTGTGCTGTGCTGTGGGGTGAAGTGTGTTATGGCTGCATATCAGGTTCAGATGTGGCTAAACTGACCTTTACAGAATGACACGGCGGAGCTGTGCGAGCCGTTAGCATCACACACTAACACCACATCATGAGCTGAATGTGAGCTGTCCATGTAACACACACAAGCTCTTCCTGCAGCCATCTGCTGTAACATGCTGCCCTCTGGTGGTGGATATGAAGAACTGTGTTCATGTTTAAGAAATGTATAACCTTGTCAAAAAACAATTGATGTGAACATCAACATTTTCTGCATTTTCATGTGTAGAATCAGTAATAGTCATTGTTGAAGGATAGTTTGTTGCTAAAAATGTGTTTTGTAAAGCAGATTGCAGTTCTGGTGGTTAAACTCTGGTGACTACTCTCATTTAGATGCTTTGTTGTGCAACATACATTAATCACAGGGCAGTGCGTTTGTGACAGGTCTCAGCAGGAGAGGGCCTCTAAATGGCGTGCGGCTGCGTCCGCATCGGAGCTGGCAGGATGAATAAACTGCTGTCATGTACGTGTTTGTATCTTGTCTTGTAGTGGCTAATGATAGTGAGTGTGGGTAAGAGCAGCGGCGCTCTTAGCAGATGGTGAGTAATGTGGTTTGCTTTAGCTGCCCACCACGCTGGCTCTAATTAAACCGAGGAGATCACATTAGAACTGGCTCCCACGCAGACTCGGAGTGGCTCCGGCCCGAGAGCGGGGCCCGTGTCCGAGCTGGGAGTGATTCTGTCTTATCACACGGTCAGAATCGCACGATTCCTTTCTGCTTGGTTCGCAGATGATGTGATCTGGGGAAGGTCAGATACGCTCAGGTCAACAAGGCTGTTTGAATTTTGAGTCCTGCAACTCAACTGGGTAAGGTAGATTAATCAAATTCTTAAAAGCTTGGATAAAATGAATGCTAGCCATCAAACTAAGAATTATTAAACCTCATGTTAATGCATTTCCTCCACATATTTCATTTTTACAGAAAAAAACGTAAACTTTATTAATAAATTATCTGGGTCCTGGAATTAATTTTGAAGGCCAGTTAATTATTGAATGACATTCCCCTTGTGACAGTAATTGACTTTTAAGAGCTTCAGGCAGATCTGGAACAATCTGGACAGATGGAGGTAGTTCCTGCTAAGTTTAATGCAGCCCGGCCCGCGGAGCCAGAAAGGACAGCAGAACCGAAGCTGAGCCGGTTCAGATATGCCACAGTTTCACTGCATTTTAATGGAAATGGTTCGTCCAGTTTAAAAACTGCAAGAATGCAGTTTACGGTATTAAGACTAGGCTTACCTTTTGTTAAGTTCAGTCATGGAAAGTCTAAAATATATGAATACTCTGAAGAAGAGCTGTGAATTATTATAGAAGTTTTTAAATCTCTCAAAAAGTAACTGTATATTATTGAAGGTTTTTGTTTCCTCACCCTTTCTTCCCCTGCATGCTGCCTCTTAACTCAGGTCTAATTGTTGATGCACCTTTAAGAAGCTGGTGTCATAATTATTTGCTGACCAGTTGTAGATAAATGGATATGATTGTAAAGGTTATCAGTCCTTCAGCAAATATTCATTTTAATGCCTATTTGGGGAGAAAAAAAAATATACCAATTACTCTCATGCTATATTTTAAACAAAAGTAAATTTAAATGCTCATATTTTTATCAGTTTTATTTTTTTTGCTTGATAAGTATAGGTTAGAGGTAGATAACAGAACAATACATTTAATAATTTGGATTCTGCAGAACTTTGTGGCGTTGATGAAAATCTATGACTGCAGTTCTGTTGCCACATGTACCCAATCTATCAGTCATGTTTGTTTTACTAACATTTTTATGATAATGCAAACCAAAATGTCACAGTGTCAAAAGCTTGATGCTAAGGGAATTTATTTGTTTCAACATGAATCAAATATTTTAAAATAAAAACAAAAGTGGGGTGGGAGTGTGGAGAGCTTAGCTAGCAATGAGCAGTCCACTGATTTCAATGCGTCTAAAATGCTACTGAATTGATGACAGTAAAATATGGGAACATGCAGGTAGAAGCTAAAATTTGGTGTCAGAATAACTGAGGAAACCTGAGGATAGCATAACGGAAGCATTTTGTGCTGGTAGACTGAGCAGAGAGCCGAGCCACAATCCTAAACATACGATTGAAGAGCTTTTAAGGGTGAAGCGCTTCGGCTCAGTCCAGCTTAGTGCTGATTCATTTGCAGGAAAATAGGGCTAAAAGTCTGAGGATGGCTACATTTGCTTCAGGTGGTGTACAATCTTCAAAATGTCCACTTGTGGTGGAACATCCCAACCTGATCCAAGCCAGTCTAAGATATCAAAGAAACGAGCCTTTCAGACGCGGCAGGAACCTTGTTTTGTATTTTCTGCTCCCTCCAAGTATAACTAGTTAGAGTTTAGCTGGTATTTAGCAAATGCTTTGACTAATATAAATCTGTATTTGTTCAGATTGTTTACTGGGTGTGTTTACATTTACTTTGTTGAGATGATGCAACTGAATTGAGTGAATTAAACTGGATTTTAGTGTAATGAAAATATGAAAGGAAGAACAACATGATACGAGAGCAAAACAGTGATACTTGACAATGAATAAAATATTAAAGCAACTATAACATCGCATCTTGTTGAGAGGCTGTTTTAGTGGAGACACTAAAGAAAATGAAGGGGAATAACTATAAAGAAACCAAAGCTACCAACATCAACATTACCCTGTATTCATTTAGGTTTTCTCATCTTAAATTGACCTTTTGTTTAAATTGACATGCAATTTGAAATATATTTTTAATACACCAAACCCCTGCATGTAGTTTTGTTGCTGTACAACATAGTTCTTACTGTTCTTTCACTCTGGGTCTGCACAAAAGTTCAACTAATCGAGCGGAGAGGGAAAAAAAGAGTAATTGTTTCAACTCAGAAAGACTTTCAGAAATGATTACGTTTAGCTCCAAGGCCCAAAATTTCATCAATCCATAACTTAATCAAAATCCATAATTAAAATAGCCTTTGGCTAAGACCTTAACACATAACAGATGTTTTCATATGTTTGTTGAGGTTATCCACAAGGTAACGTGTTGGGGGAGATACAGAAGACTGACACTTGATGAGAATAAATGTTATTTTTTTCTGTCCGTTTTCCGCCTGCAGCTTCTGAGATGTGAGGCGTTGCTGCTTTGCCTTTTCAAATGTCTCTACCTTTAGGTTACCATCATTTCTGCATTTTCAATCACTTGGACAAGCAAGCTGTCAATTGGCAACGCTTTTTAAAATTTTAATGCTGGAGAAAAAAAAATAATAAAAAATGATCAGAAGAATACTTCAATGATTACAGGAGAAAAAAACAAACCAACTGAAAGGAAATAAATAAAAAATATGCAGAGATATTGAAAATTAAGTGATATAATACATTTTCCTGCAATTTGATTACTTTTAGAACACAGGATGGCATATTTATTGACAACCCTGATAAATACCGGAAGTAAATGAATCATGATGGAAAATGAGGCAGAAAAAATCCAACATTTTAATCTCAATACTTGTATTCAGTAGGGAAAAATCCTGAATTAAGAAACAATTTAATATAAAATCTCTGCCACTCTTATTGGCTCCCTGCTTCCGACACATTATGTAATGTCCTGCATTACAAGGCTGGAACTAGATTTCTACAGTATTTAGGTTTAAGGAATGGGATCACTAAACAAAGTATATTTTTAATTAATTTGACTTGATGTTTTGGAAAAATTAAAACTGCAATTTCAAAAAAGTAGAGATTAAAACTCACTCGGTAAGCAAATAAAATAGCCTTTTGTGCATTCCGGTGAACTTTCCGGTTGTCTGCTGATGCTCAGTGTTGCTCCCCTGTAAAGCTCTGGTGTCTTTACCCCAGTTATTTCTGAAACCATTTCATCTAACTTCTACCACTTCAAACATTTCTCTAAAAATTAAAAACCTTGTAACTGTTTACACTTCCAGCTGTAAGCTATACCCAAGAAAGACGACGCCAATCAGCAGAGTGCTCACTCTGCAGATTGGCGTCTGCAGAGCGTTTAAACTTTTAAGGAATATACAAAATCTAAAAAATAAAAAAAAAATCTCTTGGACACAATTTATGTGCCAAGTATGCATGTGTAATCAATCTGTGCAGTTTATTTTTGACTGACTCCTTAAAAGTGCAGAGTAAGCCTATGCTGTTCTGCAAATATTGATAAAGATTCATTATTGATATTCTATCTGTTGGGCTCCACAACCTTAGAATCATTTATAGGGTAAATGTCTGAAGAGACATTTACATTTTTGTATTGTTGAAATAACGTCTTAAAATAATAATAAAACAATGTGATTATGCCACTACAATAAAAGAAAAAACAACAACTACACAAGCCTTTTTAGACATGTAACGTCTGGGAATAAAAGTGTAGTTGTGTGGGGTTTAAGTATTTTTCCCCCCTACAGGAGAGTGCTTTTATTATGGGGTACTACATCCAAATTCTACGCTTGTTAGTTGCTTGCCTATTTTCACTGGCAGAAATAACAGGGACAGCTGAAATAATTAGAATATAGAAACTGCGGGAATGGCTTCAAGTGAACTGAATAAATTAGTTGTATAAAAAAAAATGGCAGGGAAAATCTTTAGCTGCTGCCAGCTTCGAGTGGTTCGAAGTACAAACTTGAGCAAACTATCATTTGATTTCTTTAAAAAAAAAAAGTCTAAACATTTTATAGATTCTGTTTTCCATGGCAGTTCTATACGGCGCCCATGAAAAGATGTGGCATATTTAGAACATGTCGGGCAGGTGTAAATAACGTGCATGTTTGGTGCGGAGAGGATCAAATAAAAGCTCCGAAAGCAGACAGAAGCAACAGCAGGAAACCGAGACGAGGTGCATAAAATAGTAAATCGTTTTATTCTTTTTTTAAACCATGCCACTGAACACTGACGCATACAGAGTTGTGCCTGAATCCACACTGAGAAAACATTTGCACACACTGTGTTACAAAGCTGTAATGAAGAGGGAATTTTCTGATATTTTTTTTCCCCATTTTTTTTCTTTCTTTTTTTTTTTTTTTTTCTTTACTGCACACATGGCAAGAAGAACAAACCCTGATTGGATACCAGCTCGAGCTTTGATCTGGTCCTGAGGTAGACAGACAGTGACATAATCTAAACAATGCTAATCACATCCTTCTAGGACACATCAAATAAAAGACAGCTGCATTATCACAACATACAAAGATCAAAGAAAAAGAAAAACCCTTTTCAAACAAAAGTGCTCTATTTCTTTTGGTCCACCGAGGAAATCCATTTATAGTGCATGTTCATGTAGAATAGATACAGTGACTGTGGGTTTTCATGGCACTGAGTGTTGTTGGCTACTTGGAGAGGCATCGCTAATGCCTACGGATGCCAAGATTTCGCTCATCGTCCAGAGATGTCAGTCCATTGTCACTCTGAAGGGAACGGTTTCAGACGAGACGCGCCACTTTTCTTTCTTTATTTATTTTTTATTATTTCTTTTTTCCCCATAAAAAGTTGCTCAGGCCTTGCATCAGATTATCAGCCACTATCACAGTATGATGCTTCCATTTGCAATGTTCAGACAAAGTGGATCTACATGGCAGTCTACCTTTAGTTTTAGTAACAATAAACAAACACCCAGAAAACACCTACCGACAGCACAGACCCATGTACTCAAGCACATTTATGCTCTACTTATAAAAGAGGCACGAGGGAGGGGTCTTAATCAAACTCATACAAAAAAACAAAACACACACACAAACATTAAGATGTCTCTCAAATCATACCGAATGTAAACAAATAGCAAATTACCGTAATACAAAAAGATACGACATGTTCAAATCTAAAAAGCCCGAGTCGGGCTCACATAGGGGGATCACATACCATGACAGTACGTTTACAGCTACACTACGATCAACCACAACCTGCACCTCATAGGAGTTGGATGTCAGAATTTTCTGCTCATGTTTTATAAAAACACAACTAATTTTCATGTTTTTTTGTTTTTTTCTTTTCTAATAGAAAATTCTGATTCTGTGATTTATATAAGACATCTATATAGAAGCGATGGTTTAAAAAATAAACACTTAAAAGCCTTGCAGAGGCTTGTCACGTTTTTTCACACATTGTTTGACCATGGAAATTGCTTTTCTTTTTTTTTTTTTTAAATGACTCTTGCTGAAAAATAATTTGTAGTGAAAATTAAAAACCAGTAAGCGATAGAGACGCACCGATTGGAATTGTGCCACCAGTAACCCAATTGTTTGTTGTTGTTTTTTTGTAAAGCTTTATCGCCTGATGCAGTTTGACTGGTTTTAATTTCTCTTTAAGAACTTAGAAGAAATACGAATAATATTCTCAATAATTTTTTAGCCTTCTTGCCAGGCAAAGTCATGTATTGTTTTAAATATTAGGAGCAAAGGTGACCTCGCTGTGTGTGTGCGTGTGTGAGAGCAGGGTAGCATACTGTAATTCCAGAAATGTTCTTGGTTGGAAAATTTCCATGCAATATAACAGGATTTTCATGAGAACGGACATGAATAATTCTGCAACTCAAAATACAAAAGGTTGACCTTTTGAAAGAAAATTTAAAAGTAGTTGGGGGGGGAAAATATATTTTAGCTTTATTTTGACAAAAAAACCTAATTTGTCAGAACATTTCGGTGAATCTGTGCTATTTACCAATTCAATACACATAGTAGAACTACAGGGGAACCAAAGCCATGACCCCGACATGCACTCTGCGGTTCTCCATCGCGTGCTTCGATTATTCCCTTGACCCTGGACTATCGAGGCTGCACTGGAGCAAACTTTCCAAGTCTATTGAAACCATATTCATGGAATGTGTTCATAATATTCTCAGGTGTTTTTTTTTTGTTTTTAACTCATAAGTACTACATGGATACCTGTGATGAAACAAAATGTTTGCATTTATCATCGGATATGCTAAGTTACATTCATACAATGTAAAGTTTCCAACTTAGAAGATTACAACAAAGGAATTTATGGCTGATTTGCAACCCAAGGGGTGAGAAACGATGTAATAAGAGGATTTTTGTTCTGTAATACAAGGATGGTCGAAGAAGCACACTTAGCAAGTGACAAGGGGACCCCTGCTGGTCTGGAGGCCCTAAGAGAAATTGACAAAAAATGTCTTGTGCTAGTTGTACACATAAAAAATGTGTATATATTAAAAAGTATATTTTATAGATTTGTTACTCACTACTTTACAAGAATGGATACTCAAAACAGAAAATGCAAAAAAAAGTTGATTTGCTGTTCTCAGTTCAGCCTTACCATTATCTGCTTCAAGTCTTGCTCTCTCTCACTTTGTTAGTTTCCTATTAAGTAGCTTCTTACATCTCTCTGCCTCCTGATTTTATTCTTAGTCACTTCACTTACACTGGAAATGGCTAATTTTAAGGCTTCTTCCCTTCATAACAGCATCTACTGTGAAGATTGGTGCTGCCATAGCAACCCGTTCTGAAGATAGTTTAACTTCATTCAGACCATCACTGGTCAGGGCCAATTCAGCTGAAATTTGCCCGGTGCCAGTCTCTCGGTGCGTCTCTAGTAAGGAGGTAGAGCTTGCTCTACGAGGAAACCTCCCTACAAACACAGACCACATGATGAAAACCAGCACATATATTTGGTAACACATAAACAACATATAAATAGCAAAAACCTTTCACGGAAGCAACTCAGATTTGCGAGCGAGTCGCCTCCAAATCAACGCTGACTGCATGAGAAGACAAGGCAATTAAAGAGATCAAGCTCATGAGGTCAGCCGTTCAAGTAAAGAAGAAAAAAAAAAAAACATGCAAAAAAATAAAAAAAAATCTTGACTCCAAACTGAAAACCCAGCAGGGAAACAAAGCTAAGTCAGAGGAAATTAGGAGAGAGAAGTTGCAAAGTTTAGCAAATGGAGCTTTTAAGGGTATATTTTTAACAACTGCGGCACAACAGAAGATGACAGTCGCTCAAATCCTGCTGCTGCTGCACATGCAGGTCAGCAGTCAGTCACTGTGGTGTTGTTTTCCACCACAATAGATTCTCAAGAGATGATATCTAAACTGCACGCGCGGGGGGGACGTGTGTTTTTGTGTGTGTGAGGACTCGAACAGTTAAGTCATCAGGAATCTGTCAGCAGCTTTTCTAATTAATTTCTTTAACTGTTACAAGGACAACCGCGCTCCCTGCTCCTCGAAATGTCCGAGTTTGAGATTTAGAGAAAGACCAAGTAAATCTCTTTGGATTTGACTCTCTCATTTATTTTAGAATGTCGTTGCCATGTTGTCTCTACTTTACAGCATTCTTCATATTCGGAATAATTCGACTGCTAATAAAAGTAATCATTAGCTGCAGCTTTACTGTGTAAACACTTCTGTAATCCTGCTTTGCACGTCTCGCCATCGGGTTACAAAACACCCCCCCCAAAAAAATAAACCCATTCTTTCCTTCTTTCTTTCTCTAAGAAACACTTTGTCCTAAAACAGCAGAATACTTTTTAACGGTTCAGCATTAAAACCAGCAGCCCCAGTTTTCACCCAGTCGTGACGGTTTTTGCGCCTGGCGTCTGAGTCCTGCTCAGACGTAGCAGACGTACAGGTATGTCTTCTCTATCCTCCAGTCAGTCGGCACGTCCTCAGGCTTGTGGCCCTTCATGTGCTTCTGCATGGCAGCCAGGCTCGGGCAGAAGTCCTGGCAGATGGTGCACTGGTACGGAGAGGCTCCGTTGTGCGTACGCAGGTGCTTGATCATGGCCGAGTAGTCTCTGGAGCGCTGGTGGCAAAGCTTACACTCAAATGGCTTCTCACCTAAGAAATGGCCAAAAACAAACAAACAAAACGAGGATTAAAACGAGTCTGGAGCTGGAGTTTTGATGATAATTTAATGCTGTGGCTCACTGACATTTTTTCCAGACTCTGCTGTCTGGAAAAATGTGAAAATTGTTTTCAGCATTTCGGTAGTTTGTTTAAATGAGAAAAAAAAATAACTTGGAGAATATAAAGTGATTTTTATTTCCAGATTTTATCCTTATCCCACAGACTAAATGTTGTCCTTTCTACTCTTTCTTTGTGTTTTTCTGTCTTGTCTTCCTTACATCTTCTTTGTTTCCTCCTTTCGTCCCCCATGTCCACTCTTCCCTTGCTTTCTTCATTCTTCCTTCTCTCTTTGCTTCCTTTCTCCCCCATGTCCATCCTTCTCTTTCCTTGTTTCGTTCCTTCCTTCCACGCTTGTCTTCTTCTTCTCTTTCCTCTTATGACCCGACTCTTTTACTCCCACATGTTACTTCATTCCTGTTCCCTCCATCCGTTTCTCTCCTCTTCTTCCAGGTTTCTCTTAATTCATTCTATTTTGTGCATCCTTTTTCCCTCCTCGTTTTTGATGGAACTCCGTAAAAAAAACCCCATGATGTATGTATCGGAGAATTGAAAAGTCTGGAGTGTTATTTTTCATAAATGGGCAGTTTACCTTGCAAATAATTACACTAAAGTTATTGAGTACCACTAAATGCAGTCCAAGGACCACCAAGGTACTTGTACCATAGCTTGAGCACCAACATGGCATCCCATATTATTCCAGACTTCATAGGAACCTTGTCATGTAAAGCACAGTTCAGCAACAAGCCAATTCAAACAAACTTGACCTGACTTGACCATGGTTTTAGAAGAAACGTATATTACTTTCTAAAAGGGAGTCTGCAGTTAACGTTTCAGATTTATCTTAAACTTTTTTTTTTTTCCATCTGCAATGTCTACGTTTTCCAGCCAATATCAGCTTTAAATGCATTTTGAACTTTTCTACATTTAAATAGCTGACAACTTTACTTGCAAGTTTGGAAAATGACAAAAGTTGTAGGAACTTTGTGTATAAAGCACAGCCAATGTACGCTGAGCAGCACATTATTAAACCACTAGGTGTCAGACTTGAGCAGAGGCAGCTACACCTAAGGAATACAATTAAAATTGAAAACTTGTTGGATTAAATCATCTCATCAAGGTCTGTTTGAAACAAATGAACCAATATTTACTCTTGTATGCTTTCTATCATTTCTTTATGTCCACTTCAGAATCAAAAACTAATTTTGTAAAGGAAAATCTAAAACTTTGGTCCCTTTTGCACAGATTCGTGTGACTAGAACAGCCTGATCAGACAAGAAGAGGCAAGAAAAAGGAAAATGAATTGAAAATGTCTATTCAGTCTCATAAGGGCTTGTTGTTGGTTATTTTGCTAACAGCCTGCTAAATAAGGTGGTATGTTTGAAGGAGTGTGTGTGTTGCTGTATGGTTTCTTTAAGTCGGCTTACTGAATGGAGAACGTGTGTTAATGAAAAGAATAATTTTTTTCTGGCCTTGGTAAGTAGTGCATGAAAGGTACAGGGCCTTATAATAAATGTTCAAACACCTTCATATTTTTCTCTATTTCCACATAACATCCACAAGCTTCAATGGATTTTATCAGGATTTTATGTGATAAACCAAAACAATGTACCACATAATTGTGAAGTGGAACCACAATTCATTCATTCAAAATTTTAGCACTGAGAATACACTAAAATAAAATTTTATGCGGCTAAATTTTAAAAGTAAACCTGTGTTTACTTTTATCTCAGTTGCTCCACAAAGGCCTAAGATGTTTGTAAAGGATCAAACATTGTGATGAAAGAGAACATGGAGTAGAGATCCACCAAAAGGCCCATAAAGCAGCTGGAGAATGTCGTTTGCAGCACAAAACTACCACTGCTCAACACACTACTGCCTCTGTGATGCACAGATACGCAGCACAATGCTGCCACTACAGAGGATAGGCAGGAAAACTGGTCATATTATATCAGGAGTAAGATTAAAGTAATTATATTTCAGCCCAGAAATAATCCTGGAAGAGGTTCTAAAAGATTAGAGGCTGAGAATGATTCTTACCTTCTGGTCTAGTGAAAGTCCAGGCACAAATCAAATTGAAATCTTTAAAAACTTTTAGAATAAAAATGTTCTAATCAAATCTGGCTTCACTTGAGCTATTTTGCATAGACAAAGTGTCCTAAAGTTTTGTAGAGACCAACACCAGAAGGTGTAGCAGGTGTAGCTGTCCCGTGTTTCTTTGTGTGACCCTGGAGTTACTTCTACTATATATAAGGGGGAGGCTAAAAAATATTTTCTTTTCAGATTATTGTAAGGACATTTTTAAATGATAAAAATTGTGTTCCATCAACTACACTGTGGAAGATGGGCTCAGATTGAGGCAGATGACTCACTGTAGCAAACCCTAGAGAGAAAAGCCAAAAGGCAAAGATGATGATTCCATCAACGACATGCACTGCTTTGTGTTGGTCTACCGCATAAAATCCCAATAATATTCAGATGAAACACGAAGGGAAAACTTGAAGGGGCATGAATAATGTTGCAATGTCCTGTGTCGGTGTGCGACTTTCAGTGTCTCACCTGTGTGAACCCGGTAGTGCGTCTCCAGCTGGTGTTTCAGGCTGAACCTCTTGCCGCAGCCGTTGCACTCGTAGGGCTTCTCCCCGGTGTGGATGCGCTTGTGGCCCCTGAGCGTGCCGTCGTCTCTGAAGCAGCTCCCGCAGAATTCACACTCAAACGGGTGATCGCCTAGGAGCACAGTCGCGTCACACGCGCGAGCCGGCGTTACAAGAAGCATCACATAACTTTGTCGTTGGCACTGCATGTCGAGGCGCAGGCGAAACCGCATAGGTCAGATAACCACACAGGCCTGTCTGGATACGGCCATTAGGGAAACGACGTGCTTTCAGACGTCGCTAATGTTTTGACACGAGGACACGCCTCTTGGCTGTATGCTAACAGCTAATAAAAGTCCTCCGGGCATGTGCTGCTCTGTTCCCTATACTGTAGTTAATCTATTTCTCTCCTAGGCTGAGGGTTTGACTCATCTCCAATGACCTATGTGCCTCATTATCTCAGTGTCCACAGCAACAGCCAAGTCAGAGGATACATTGCTCTCCTCATTACAGGCCGATTCTCCCCAATCCCCCACCCCACTGTGGAGCAGATGACATTTACAAAATGTTACTTCCAAGCAGAATGGCATACAAACAAGATACGCCGCCATGGCCAAAACTCCCTTCACTTCTGTCTCTTCACATCAATTATGTATTTCTCCCGTCTAGACATCAAGCCGTCCTGACAGCTGGTAGTGTTATTTAAGGTAGGAGAAGAAAAGGGGACATCTTTTCAGTAAATATCTCCCCGTCTCCCGCGGCACCGAGACTCACCCTCAGCAGCACACAGAGACAAGTCATTTCCATTTGCTTTTCCTTCAATATTTATTTGGGTTTCCTCTATCATTTTCCGTGAACCACACAAGAAGTGACAGCCATGAATTGCAGAGGCCCCAAAGGCTGCCTAAGAACCCGAAATATAAACAGGATGAGATTGCCCAAAAATACGCACCGGCCATAAAGGTACAGTGCTGTCATCGGAGAGGTGAGTCATCCTATAGAGAGCGAAAAGGAAAGAGTGGGAGAGGATGCGTGCAAATTGACTAAAAACCTTACAGCCAATAACCTGAGGAAATTAACCTATATACAGAAATAACACAGCTCTTCATCTCTTTTCCACATACAATGCTGTGAAAAAGTATTTCTCCCTTCATCCCGCTATTCAGCCTTCTTCAGCCTGTACCCGCTCAAGGAACTGCGGCCTGCTTCCAGTGATCGTCGGGTGACAGGATGGACAGGTTGCCAGTCCACCACAGGACAAACAGCCATGCACACACATAGCGTAAATTATAGCAACCAACTAACCAAACATGCATGTTGTTGCACTGTGGGAGGAGGTTTTAGAACCCAGAGAAGGTCCACAAATGCAAAGGATGGTCTGCAGAAAACTCCCAGTCAGGATTCAAACTCCAGACCTTTTGTTGCAAGGCAGCGATGCTGTATACTGTGCTAATGTTCCAATGGTGATCAGTTCTTAAGAGAAAAAGAATATCCAAACAAGCATGACGCTAAGTGTAATGTAAACTTTCCCTGTACTAACAGCTAGTTGTGCCACACTTGATAAAACTACTGCTCTTCTTTACAAAACTGCTTTAAGTCAATCGTGTCTCGGCCTATTTAAAGTCACGTCATAGTATTTCAACCACTGTCAAAGTTTGGTTCCGACTGAACCATTCAGTGCTGAATTTACTAGTGTGTTTTGGATTGTTTACCTGCTGCATAACTCAAGTGTCTTTGACCAGTTTTAACCAGAAACTCACAAACTGATGGCTGGTTATCTCTTCTTCTAGAGATAACCAGATAATCTCTTCTAGAGATGATCTCTTCTGGAGCTGAATTCTAGGTTTCATAAATTATAACAAGTCATTTTTATTCTTCTTCTGAAGACGAGAAGCCTCAAATGTGACAAACACAATCTTCGATGACTGTCAATATATTTTTATGAAATGCTGCTGGTTTTAAGGAAGATTTACTGGGATGCACACCTTCTAAAATTTTCTTTTTACGTAATCTTTGAGATCACTAGGATGTTTTTGATGTAAATATGAAATGGGGCAGGTTTCTGTGCTGCTTTTGGTCAGCAGTGGTTTCTGAAAAGAGATTTTTGTAGAGGCCATTCTTGCCCAGTCTCCAGCTCATCTTATTGGATTTTGAACACACGGTCTAAGTTAGTCGAGTGAAATCTGAAGTAGCTGATGATTTGGGGTTCTTGTGTGACTTAGCCATTGATGGATTCTTCGAATGATTCTGGTGGGTCGGCCATAATTAGTTAGCATAGTGGATCGCCACTGTTTTTCCCCATTGGTAGGTGATCACTCCAACTGTGGTAAGACGATCTCAAAGCCTTGGAAATGTCTTCATTAGCCTTTTTCAGACAAATGTCAACAACTTTCTCATCTGTTTTTAAATTTGTTTAGATGGAGACCTAATGCGTTATTCTTATAAATCGTTAAGCTTACTGATGTTAGGCAAGTTCTGTTCAAAGGATTTCTTTAGTGTGCAGAAATCCTGCACACTAAAGATTGTGGCAAATATTGTCTCGGCTTTTGAAAAAAAAAAAAGTGATTCATTTATTTAATTTATGATTACTGTATAGATTCACTGTATCATAGAGATTACTTTTTCACATAGAGCTGGGTTAGTTTGGATATTTTTATTTTTCATTTGATAACAACTAAGATGACCCCTTACCCGTGTGGGAGCGCAAGTGTCTTTTGAGGGTGGTGTGGCTGGGGAAGGGGCGCTCACAGTGGCTGCAGATGTAGCTGTGCATCCCTGCGTGGACCTCCATGTGCTGCTGCAGGGCCTTCTGGGTCTGGAAGCGCTTCGCACACAGCAGACAGAACACCGCCATGTCAGTCCCTGGAGAACGCACAAGACACAGACGCGCAGTTATTTCAGTACCATACACAGACAGGGCCTTAAGTGGGGAAACTGGGTCACTTCAACTTTGTGCAAGTCCTCTGAGGGAAAAGCTTCTTTCAAAGAGCAAGCGCCTCTACCTAAACTAACTCCCCTAAAAGCCCGGAGGCACTTTCAGCTGCGAGTCTTTATACGCGCTATTTTAAACCATGAAAGTGATTGTTTTCTTTAAGAATTTCCCCCCACACAATGCACACGGCATGCCAATCACACAATCAATGCCTCCTTCCTGGCGTGTTAGATGTCTAATTATTCTCTTCATTCCCCCCATCAGGATTCGGCTTCAGCCTGTGAAGTCCTCCGTCTCTGTGCTCAAAGAGCAGCTGATAGTGGCTCCACCCTAAATGATGCCTACACTACGTGCTCCGTGCTGAATGTTAAGTAGCGATATCAAGCCATTAAAGGCAGGACTGCAGGAAAAAACACAATCCAGTTTAATCCTGTGTGTGACCTGGCATCTCTTTGGGGCTGCTTTCCTGTTGCACGGAGCGTGGCGAGGAATACAGATAGGGGAGTCGCTGGCAGGGTTGTTCAAGTCAAAATGGCTACGTGAAGACGATCCATTGGCTGTCATACAGTCGACACTTGATCTACCGGGTTCGGGGGTGGCAGCAGACGGCGGCTCTCGAACCCTTTTCTGGCGTTCACGCCGACGCAAACTCAAACGTGCGGCTAGTTGGAGAGACCGGGACTAATGGGCAGCATTGACATAATGTGCGTGTCCTGGAGAGCGATGCTTTAATGTGAGATTATGAGGTCCTTATTTCTCTGTCTGCTCAGGTTGCAGATCATTTACAATGTGAGCAGGTCCCATTGCTCCTGACTCAGATTCAATCAGACATCTCCAGCAGAGGATCATTAGTAAACAGAGGACTGTGCCAGCACTTCATTGGAATTCAAGTGGGGTTGCTGTGTCGCATTTAAAATGCAGTCTGATGAGGTCCACTAAATCAAATCATTTGTTACTGTTATTGAAGTGCCTTGAGGCAACTGGCAATTAAATTGGAATTAACGCTGGGAAAGGGATACAGCACACTCATACTAAGAGGGAAGAGTGTCAGACACTTGCTTTAGGTTCAATCAAGTTAGCAGACAGGCGAGCCTGCTCAAAGAAAGAAAGAACGAGAAAACAAATCAAGCAAATTCACATTTTAAGGAGTAAATCAAACACATTCACATAGCATTGTTTACCAATCCATGCCTCCTGATTTGTTCAAACAAAGCAAAGCTCAGCATTTTATAGATAACTATAGTTTGACAAAGCCTTTTTTTTTTTTTTTTTTAAACTAAGGTTCTGAAAGGTTCAGCTAAAAACTCAGACAAATGTAGATAATAGACAAATGGTACAGGAGAACTGAGGTTGTGTTAAGGACAATAAGCAGTTTTATATTTTACCTGAAATGTATTATTTGACTAATTTGTATAAATTCATATTAGTTGGATCCTATTGGCTAGCCCAAGAGAGGCCAGGACCAAAGTGGAGATCAGCCATTGTAAAGCAAATCCACACTCAAACTTAACTGTGCTTTATGGGAACATTATTTTATGAAACAGTTGTCACAGCTTAAGTGGTAATTTACAGAGAAGCTGATGAATATTTACCCTAGAAATAGAGGTTGGAGGTGCAACATGATCAATAATCTTCCTGTGTAAAATGCGTTCTGCATGTGCAGGTCCACCAAGGCGGAGCTTTGTAGCAGCTCTGACTGACTGCCAGGAAATTCAAGGATTTATTTACATGTAAAGCTCCAAATATTATTATTTTTTTTTTATAATACCCCACATTAAAAAGTTAATTTATTTCAGCAATTCAAATCAAAAAGTGAAACTTGCATCAATTCATTACACGGTTTGATTTATTTGAAGTGTTTTCTGTTTATTTTGAAGATTACGGCTTGCAGCCAATGAAAGCTTAAAATATTGCACAAGACAAGTAAAAATAATTATTAGAAAAACATAATTTTATAAATAATGATGAAGACTGCTGACTTGACAGCTGTCCAGGTTACAGTCACTGATATTCTCTACAAAGAAGCTGAGCAACAAAAGTTTAGCTGCTGAAGAAGATGCGTGTTCAGAATGCTTCTATGCCAGCATACAAAGGGAAAGTTGAGTGAAGGGAAAAAGTTACACCAGCAACTGCAGATTAGAACGGATAGCTTGGGGGAGATTCACCATGCACGGACTGCAGCTGGTGTCACTGACTGAATCTCCACCACACACAGACCTACCCTTGGGGCATAACTGTCTCATATCTTGTGTTTAGCATTAGAGGCATTTTGCTTACATCTTTAAGGATCAATGTCTTAAACATCAATACGTCTATCAGGAAATTCTGCAGAATTTTTCTGATGAAAACCTTTATGGAAACTATTTTATTTTCCAGCAGGACTTCACAGTTGCCCTCACTGTCAAAGTACTGATAGTGGCTTTAATGATGATGGTGATGCTATTGTGCTTGAATGACCAGCAAACTGACCTGAACCTCATAGAGAAACTTTGGAGTATTAACAAGAGGCAGATGAGAGACACCAGACCCAACACTAGGACCTGAGGGCTGTTTGCAAAGCAACCTGGGCTTCCCTAACAGAACCACAGGCTAATCGACTCCGTACCACGCTGCATTGATGGAGTAAGTCGTGCGAAACGAGCAAGACCCACACACAGAGTAATACAGTACTTTCCAGTAGGCTGATTATTTCAGAATAAAACATTTCTCTTCTTTTATTGGTCTAATGTAATATTGAGCATTTCCGAGAAACAGAATTTTGATACCTCATTAGCGTGTGTGTAATCAAAATATATTATGTTTGATTCAATTTTAAATGAATAAATAAACTTTCCAGTGATGTATCTAATTTATAAAGATGAACCTGTAATGTTGGTTTCTCCTCTAAGACAGTTATTTGTAGCCAGTAAGACACAAACTCGTACCGTTTTAACAGATCTTCACTTGAAAAAAGGCTGAACCATCCCTTTGACACAAAGAAGATGGGATGAAAGACATTCCCTGATCTCAACAATCCTTCACTGAGCCACTCCGGTGGAATGAGCTGCACCTGTTTGGGGGACTTTAGCCCCCACAAAGGACACACAATAAGGTTCAGGGCCTCATTGACCGAGCCTATTAGTCATAGGCTCCACACACAACTTCAACGATCCCGTCTTTCTACTAAAGCCTAATGACTAGGGCCCTTTTCTCACCCGCAGATCACAATATTTTAGTTGTAAACAAAAGGCTTTCCATTTTGAACTCTTCTGCTGCCACCCCACTCCCTGCATCCACTGACCGTACAGGAAATCATTGGAGTGTCTAACTAGCTTCCCTCTGTGCTTGAGTCATACTCTGCTAATTCTACTGGAAGCTGCAGCTGTGAGGCCTGGATAATGAGCCATCCAAAACCAAAGCTAAACACGTAAAAAAAAAAAAAATGTAGCAAATTGAATCTCTTTATAACCCGTGATTCAATTGATTTCCTCTTTTTGGTAGTTGCTGCGGCCAGCAGGGGGAGCGCTTTCTGTTCCTGTTTGAACGGTAGCTGCAGGGAGAGCACCTAATCCAACGTGAATACATCAAAGCTGCTTTAATTATCCCCCTTTATATCAACCATCGTGCATCGCAAACTCCTGCTTTCTCTGCGGCTCATGCACTTTTCAGGCTGCGGTGAAAGTTTAGTCTCTCTGCGCCAGTGAAACCGTTGCTCGCTGACACTCGCAGACATCCACAGATGTAGACCTGATCCTTCTGTCACCAACAATCCTGAAAGTTGAGAATAGAAATGACAAATATTCTGTCACAAGAATCTTCACCCTTGATCTGCGGCTGACACACACTGACAAACAGCTCAGCGGTCGTTTTTATTCCGCGCAACTGACGGCTGCTGAAAATAAAAATACCGAATAATATCTTGAAGTGTAAAAAGAAAAGGAAAAGAGAAACCTAAAAGGAGTGTTTGTGTGTGTGTGTTAGTGGTGGCATTTCACCTCACCGCGCTCTGTTAACTTCTCAAAGGTTTTGTTTTTTTTTTCTTTTTGGTCGTGGATTTTTTTTTTTCCCTGTAAGCTTTTGTAATAAGTGCAGAGGAGCTTCTTTATGAGAAAATAGGCCCCTAAAGTTGGCTGCCATTGCCCCCTGCTTTCTCACCCCGAACTGCACAATAGGTGTTGGATTTGGCCTTTTTAAGGCACAGCCTGACCCCTCTGACCTTTGGCCCACAGAGGGGTAAATACCATGTAATCAATGGGTTTTCTCAAAGCTTTGTGTTCAGTGGGAGAAAGGCTTTAACAGTGGAGAATAATGATTTACCTCTGAGCATTTCTGCAATTGCACTGTGCATTATATGACAGAGCTACCCGCCTAAAGCACGATTAGGTGTGCGAATGAGACGGGCTTGAGGTTCTACTGCCGTTTCGGCATATCTCCATCAGGATGGTGCCACACACTCATGATTTTTACACACTCTGCCTCTTTTCATCTGCCACTTAATTCAGTCCAGCTGAGGTGGGGAGCTGGCCTGGCTCTCACGCTGCCTAAGAAACAAAACCATGTGTCCAGGCAACCAGATAGGATCATGGTCCTTGCTGGGGTGAAGTGTTCCAGCTAATCCCTTCATTCACAAATAGGCGCAGCCTGTTTCTTTTCAAGCAGCAAACAAAAGTTTCCCACCCTGAGAATCTGGGAGCAAAACCCCGCCGCAGATGGAACAAAGGATTGTATCAGCAATGACCACAAATCGGGGTAAATTCTTCTTAACTTTCGTGTTTGGAGCCCATCAATTAATTATCTGTATGTTGAAATGTTGGATGAACATAAAGACGGGGGGGATTCTAATGGCGGATGGACCTGTTAAAGACGTGGAATAGCTTTAAAAGGAATCATTTTCAACATATACTTTAAATGTTCAACTTTTCTTTGAGTACTTTTATTGTTGTGAAATAATTATTTTTAACTGTTTATAATATTTGATTAGTTAAGCTGATAGATGTTTTAGCAATCAATGAATTCCTGTTTCCCTGAGATACAGATGACCATTTTCTTAAAGTGGAGCCATATTAATCTGGCTACCATGCACAATGAGGAGGATGGTAAAAGAGAGGAAACAAAGACCTGCAGCAAAGAGTGGCGTCTTGAGGTCACCATGTGTCCATAACAACTATTAGACTCCATCAGCAAGACAGCTTGCAGTTTGGAGGTCAAGCCAGGAAAGAAGCATTTCCTACCGTCACAGATACAAGCATGTGAAATTTACTAAAATCTGCAGGTTCTTTTGGAACTGTGAGCTTTGTTCAGATTAGACTATAAATGTCTTTAATGTCAATCCGAGTGGTTTTGGTGTAAAAGGATGAATATGTGGTTAAACTACGTCCTACCAATTGGAAAAAATGTAGGATGTGATGCCGTGTGTCTTTTTGGAATACACTGCATCATAAACTTCAACTGAAATAAAACAAAAAAAAAATAGTGTGGTTGCTACAAGAAAAAACAATGTATTCCAGCAATTTCCTGTTTTGTTCCAATGAAGTGGACTGTATTTGGAAATGTTGGCAGCTTTCTGGAAATCTTAGTCAGTCTGACAGGTCTACAGCACTGGTTCACAAACATTTTGTAATAAGTATCTATCTAATAAATGATATGTTTTAGAATGTACAATACTACTTGTACTATTTCTATTTTATTTGTATGTGATTCATAATTTTACAGAAGTGGAAAAATGTAGGTTTAAAGTTGGAACACTTACCAGAAATGTAACAAATGTGCAAATTCAGGAGGAAAAGAAGGAGATCTCTCTTTAACCAATACCGCAAAATGACTGAAAATGTTTCAAAGTTTTACACTTTTGACAATGTTTCTTTCAAACTCGTTCACAAAGACGCACCACATGACCTTCTTTAGTAAACATGGTGCTAACTGTTTAAAAGTACAAAATGCAGAGAATTGGATTGCTAGCTTGTATTGCTAATAATAGATAACCGGCTGCTTACAAATAATTTTGATTTGGATTTGGTGTTATTCTTAGATTTATGTTCTGACTGCAGAGGTAAATGGATCAGAAATGCGTAGCTTTCCCCTCCTTACACTTCTCTTCTCATGCATTTCTAATAAAAAAAACCATCAATGACTTGACAAACAACAAGCCATTGTCTGTGTCAGTATGCATTTTTAATGCATGCCTTCAGAATTTATTTAATGTTAGTCTATAAAATGTAATTTCTTTTAAAACATGCTGGCTGGCTTAATTGTTAGAGCAGACGCACTATGTGCAGACGCTCCACTCCTCAATGTGGAAGTCCTGGATTCAGTTCCTGGTCTTGGGACATTCGCTGCACGTCTTCCCTCTTATCACTTCAGCAAAGGTCACTAGTCTCAAACAAATCTTTAAAAAAAATGAATTCAATTTGAAAAGAAGTCACAGTCTGTCTTTAAAACCAGGAGTTTATGATGACATCAGTGTTGACATGTTCACCAGCGTGCAGGGGTGAAAGTACTATAAACTGCATGGCCAAGCTCTGCTCAGTGTACACAGACTGTGTGCTGGCTCACGTCTGCTCTGTCACCCAGTTAAGAATACAATCATACAGGCTACATTATGTCCCAGACCTCACATGACCCATGTGCATTCATGCTTACTGTATGTGCTCATGCACTACGATCAGACACACACACACACACACAAAGCTACAGTACCTTAAACAACCCCGGGCGCTTATCAGTAGACTGCTAATCTACCCGAGTGACGAACAACCGTCTCAATAATTCATGCAACAAGAGATGCGTCGCTCGCATTTAAGCACCATTCCACGGTCCGGTTCATTGAGGTCATGCGACGGCTTCGCTCGCCTCGATTCCTAGAACATTTCAAAAATATTCTGCAGGCAGGCCTTGACGTTTCGCCTCACATGAAACGACAGCCCTGTCCCGGTGCAAATAAATAACCAGGAGGCATAATGGCCCAAACGGAGCCCGGCTCAGTTCAGTTTGAGGCTTATTCGAATTAAAACCGGGTATTACCAGGAGGGTGCAGAGCGGTGACGGACATGCAATTAGGCGAGCTAAAAGGTCTGCATTAGGAGAGATGCATTAGAAAGCCTTGGCTGTATCTGAATAGACTACAGGAGCGTTTAATTAGGGCTTGGGCAGAAGGTAATATTATTCACTTGATGAAGCAGCCTGTAATGTGTGGAAACAGCCCAGCTGCTGCGAGTACACAAAGCCAGGACTCTTATATGGCCCGTTCCTAAAGGCAGAGGCGGCAAAATGGTCAGCCAGCAGTGTTTTAAGCTAGCAGTCGCAGATAAGCCAGTGTCGGGGTTTTCCAAAAAAAAAAAAAACCCGGTGTGCTCGGTGCCCTGGAGCCTCGCCTCGACTCGCCTTGCTGTGATGAAACAAACGCCTTTGTTGTGAGAGCGGTTCGGAGACAGATCCATTCTTTTATTTTGGGCGCTGACAAGTAGGTCAGAGGAGATGGTGACAGTGCAGTGGTGAGGAGTAAACAGCAGCACATGATGTTGTTTTTCCTCCTCTTACTCCTGGCACCCAACACCAGAAGCAATGCCTCTACCCTCAGGACACCACGCACACACAGGCACACACACCGCCCTCCCTCCTCTGCCTTTGATCTCCAACTCCAGTAACCCACGGCCGTTCACCCCTGACATATTCAAATGGATATAGAGACTTTCACTGTAAACTAACGTCTCTGCCAGAATTACCTAATTGCCTCAGATTAAGGTCTTCCCAAAAAGTAGGGAAAATTTCCCTCCGGAGGACATGGACATTGCTGCAGCTGCTGAGGGCCCTGACAAGTGTTAATCTGCTCAGAGGAAACTCATTTGGCTCACTGGGTAAGTCACATGGCAAATTAAAGCAGGCACTGTTTGATCCTCTCCTTTCCCCACTGAAAGGTCCCAGTGTGTGTTTTTAGGAGGAAACGTGGTAAACGGGAGCATTTCAACTTCTAACCTCCGCAGATGAGAGCTGATTAAGTTACCTGTGGCTCATGTCATACGGATGTGGGAGTGCGTCACGGCGGGCCGAGCCAAGATCATGACAAAATAACAGAGTAATGCCCTCATGTACCCAGATCCAGTGCCAAGCTGAAACCAAGCTCTGGGTGTTTACAACTCGCAGAGATGCGGGTAGAAACTTCTGGGCATCGTTAACACCCCTCCATGTCCGCATGCATTAAGTATTCATACTGCGTGTGCCACCTGGAGTTACAGTTACACGCCAATGCTCCTGAGAGGGTTATCACCTTTCTCTGACAGTAGCAGAAAAGGTGTGGATTCAGACACTGCTGGGCGCGCGTGGCGTCGGACAATAAAACCACGGCTTGTTTCTGTCGCAAACATTAAAAAAACAGCAAAAAAAAACAGATTCAAGCCGCTGTCAGTAATAGCCATGATCAAAATAACGTATATAAATGGAATAAAACAAATGTAAAATCTAGTATTCTACATGGCAAAAAGTCATTGTTTACAGATCAGCACTTTTCTGTTTTTAATCATAAAAATTAACATACTGTGAAAATAAATTTCTTGGTATCTTGATTGCAGTGCTCATCAACTGCGCTTTGCTTTCATTAGTTGTCTTTGTTTTCCTTTTACGTTTTTGCTTCCATTTGATTCATTTTAACAACATTGAAAAGCTAAAGAAGTTTGAAAACAGCAGAAAGGTCACCAGTCAGTTCAGACCATCGGCAATTCATACCCTCATTTCATGCTAAAGAGTTGCTAATTTGTCCCAATTTACTGCCAATAAAATCCAGATTATGTTGGTATTGCAGATTAGAGGCTTCAGAGGTTGAGAACCAAACCAGTCAGGCAAATCAGTTCCTCATGTGACACATCTTGAATATCTTGCCATTACCTCTAAGAGGTCTTTACTTGGGCCAATCTGTTGTTTTGTCATATTTATCTTGTTTTCTTATAATATAGGGTTTCTATTCACTTCTATGTAGATATTCTGTTGGATATAGATAGTTGTATTTTAGCTTGTCTTCTGTCAGGAGGCTAAAAACCTTTTCCTACTTTATGCACAAAGACACATAATTTTTATAAACTAAAACATGAGTAATCCTGCTCTGTATTCTTGGTCAACAGTGGGTTGACAAACTTTTTCATCAGTGTTGTGGAACCACCAGCCTCCAGATAATTTCATTGAACATTTTCAGTAAAAAAAAAAAAAAATTCTTATGTATTTTTTTTTGTCCGATTCTTTTTTTTCTTTTTTACTTTGACTCTGTTTTTATATTAATTTTGTATTTTTCAACTCCATGCACAGGTTTTCACTAGTCTGTATTGTTTTCGCCAGACCACATTGATAAAAAGTGATATATAGTTAAATTCAGTCAATTAGAATATCTGAGTCTCGTTTGTCACATTAAAGCACCTTTTGAAAATAGCAACCTTTAATCAGGTATTAAACACGCTTTTTATAAAGCCAGCATTTCTCTTTTTAAAGTTTTTTTTATTGGTCTGAAGCAACACTAAAATTTGAAGAAATGTTTCAATTAGTTGTGAGTGGGAAATCATCATAATTAACTGAAATAAATGCTTTCAAATGTCTATGTAGTTGATCTATATAATTTTTCACGTCTTAATAAACTTCATATAAATAAATGGGTTTTTCAATAATAATCTAAGTTATTTATAATTAGGTCTTCAAAGAAATGTCAATATTTCTCAATATAATAATTGACATTCCTCACTACTATTCTCTTTTTTTGTATGTTTATTTTTCTTATCATGATTTCACCACAATTTCCCTGAACTTTAAAATCTCTGACTAAGATTTAAATTGGAGCTTTGCAAAATAAATTAGGTTCTTCCAGCAGGCTAATAATTTCTGCAACATTTTTACTAAGTCAAAATAAGCTGATACACAACTTTGAGTATTGTAATAATTTGTGCAAATATCTGATTAAAAGTGCTCCAGTCTGTTATTGAGTTATAAACTCATAGGAGTTTCATCACTTTACAGGAGAGTATGGATAGACTGGAGCGTCTAGCTGCGTGGGGGTCATCCCAAAGGCCAACAGCAGCATGCAATGTCCTGCAGCAGATCATTCCTTCTTGTACTCAAAAAACAAAAAAATCTGATTGGAAATTACCAAAAGAGCAAAAAAAAGAAAAAAATAATTCCAGCTAACAGAGAGTGAAAAGTACATGCACTCAAGAAAACATGGCCACACAAAAAAGTCCAAATGTATACACCAGAAAAAAGCACACAGATTCATCAATAATCATTATTACCAGATGACGACTGATGTAATCCACAAATTTTCTTAATTACCCATCATTTTTAAAAGCATATGGGTGTCAGGTAAATAATTTCAAAGCCATAATCAGGAAGGAAGGTGAGGACAGTATGTCTGTGAAACTGTAACGCTGGTGCTGTGCTGTGGCAAAGTGGCACGCGGTGGGTCTGGATGCCAGGAGATATTAGTGGGTGATATGTGAGAGGCCTCCCACCTCCCTGTTGATGAATTATGGAGCATCATGACAGGAACAGTTTAACCCAGCAAGCATGACAAGCAAGTTTAGACCCACGGTCACATCAGTGTCGTAGTCACGGCTTACTCAACAGCTTTAAACGCGGGTGGAGCAGACTGTTGGTTTGGGTAAATACCTGTGTGTGTTTGCCTGTGGGCCTCCAGAGCGTCCTCTGAGGAGAACGTTGCTCCGCACTGATCGCACACCAACGCTTCTGCAGGAGCTGTGGGTGACATCAAACCCAACAGAAATCAGCAAACATACGGGTCTCTTGTGTGTCACTGTTAAATGTTTAAATGCAGACTTGTCAGGATTCAGATTTGTGCTTCTCTTGATATAATCATTTCCGGTAATTTTGCGATGATTTCTGTCTGGATCTTTTGACAAACTTTAAAAGATGAATAAATTTGTAGGAACTTTGGTACAAATGATGTTTTTTTTTTTCTTCCTTATAAAAGTTCCCGACTGGCAGATTAGGCAACGACTCCTGAATTTTGACTAAAGGTAAAACACTGCTGGGTAGTCCAAGTTTTGTAAATAAATAAACTTGATACCTTTCTCCTTAACACATATTTTCTACCTTTTTCATTTTGTAAAACAAGAAAATCCCTAAACTTTGTTTTTTTAACTGTTGTTTTTGTTTTTTTTTTTTATAAAATCTGGAACAGAGAAATTAGTCTAGAAACAAAAATACTTTTGAAATATTGCTTTGTTTTCCCCCCTTATCACTCTTGGTCAATAACGGACATATCTCCGTTTTTATGTTGGATTTCTTGAGAGACTCCATTGGTCAACCTTCTGCCATCTGTGGTTTCATTGATAAATGCGATGTGAAAAATATTGTAAAGATGTCAGGACGTTGACCAAAGACTGAGAGCTTACTTTAAAATGGCATTTCATTTCAGAATGTGAAAAGTCTCATTTTTAAGAATACAGGGTTTCCTTCTGACAGTGCTGACATTTCTCAAAAATGGGGAAGAAAAAGTAAAAAGTAAATTTCACACAGTGCCTTGCAGAAGAAGATTTTAATGGGGGATTCAGTGGCCATTAAAAATGTTAAAAATCTTTTTCTGCTAATGTAAAAAAAAAAGGAACATTTTTCAGTTGCAGTGTTTCCATCAATTTAGAAATAACTTTAAACTTATGTGTGAATCAGCTTGTTTACGTAAGTCATTAAATGCATGGCAGCGACGGGTGTAAATGGTTGTATGAGATTTATTCGTAATTCAGCCGCGGCGCTGGCGCTCCGTCAGCCGTCACAGGAGACATGTTGTCTTCTTGTCCTGTCTTCTTCGTGGCTTTCCGAAATTGCCGTTTGTTTGCGTTAAGCAAATTTATTTTTGTAATTTTGGTTTGCACAATTCTATACTTAAAAGGAAAATGATGCCTCGTTTTCATAGGTTTTACAAAACATTTTAAAAATTGTGGCATTATATTCATAACACGGTGTCATTAATTTGAAGAATCACCTGTTGCTGAATATCCACACAAGTTAGACACACAGAACAAGTTGAACTCAGTTAGATTGGATGCAGTGTGTCTGTGAACATTGCCACATACTAAATTAGATAGTTAGAACTGTCTTTAAGCGTTTAAATCCTCCAAAATGTTCCTGTATTTTCCTCTATCCATTTTTTCCATAAACTCTGTTGGGCCTCCATGACATAAAAAGCGCAAAAAAAAAAAAAAAAAAAAAAGAGCAAGAGCTTGTTACCCTTTGAGGACACTGTCTTCAGGGTAATATGCAACTAAAACTTTCCAACACATACAAGTTTTATACATGCAGACCTAAAATTTCATTTTGGTTTTATGTGACCCGAGTACCTTTGTAGTATTTCCCGTCTGCCGTACCTGACTTGTGGTAAACTGTAAATTTGACGTCTTATGGCACTTCTTTAAACTATGGTTAGTGGCAAGAACAGAGATTTTCTTCATTCACAAAGGCCAGACTTAGTGGCTGTAACATGACAAAGTGTAAGAAAAATAACTTTTGCAAGGCTCTGTCCTTTCAGGCTGCAGAGGAAGCCTGGTTTAAGTGAACACAGTTGAAAGAAAGGTAAAGAAGTCACCAGAGAGCCTCGTGTACACACTTGTGCTTTTCTGTTGTTTAACAAAGGAAGCAAATGTGAAAAAGTACAATGGAGTACAGGACAGACAGAGGAGGGGGGCCGGAGGGGGCGGCAGACGGTGTGCAACGGCCCATCTTTTTCTTTTTCCTGACAAAAAAAAAAAAGGAGAGCAACGCTGAAGAGTTTTATTTACCGTGGCCTGTTATCAGACTCTGAACAGTGAGCAGACTGTCTGCCTGAGAGGCCACAGAAGGACCGGGTGTTCTCTGTACAGCAGACGCTTCCTGCCTGCGGCGCATCCCTTTATCACCAAAAAAAAAAAAAATCCCACTTCAGAGTCAACATCCCAAATCCCAACGCATGGACTGTAACTTCAGGTCACCTTTGCAATGCCCTTGTCTATTCTGATATACACATGAAAGAGACAAGTATGCATACAGCTTACAGAAACATCCCATTCTTGTTCTGCACTCACCTCACACCTGCACTGACAGACACATTGGACTAATATGTGTGCTCAGACACACACACACACAATTTCTCTGTCTCTCTCTGTGTGTCTCTGTTGCACGCAGCTGTTTGGATGTGGGTTGGCTCTCACTGAGATGTAAATCGGTTGCAGATCCATACTGGCCCAGGGCTCATTCACTGATCTATTTTCTGCTCAGCTGGCTTTAAATGAAGTTAAAATGACTCATTAAAACACCCACAAGCTTTGGGAACTCTGAGCACTACAGCCTAAATGTGGTCCTCTTTCAACTCTTAGCACAGACAGTGCACCACTGTTCCCAGAGCTACACGCAAATAACAAAAAAAAAAAAAAAAGAAGCCTCAATCTGTTCATTTCCCAAAAAAACCCGTTCTGCTTCGTTTTGTCTTGCAGAACATATAAAAAAAAATATATAAATATATATATAAAAAAAACTCTGTTTGAGAACGGTCTTGTGCGGCAGTAAGAGTGGAGTTAAGTGTTGTAGATCCTGATGTTGTTTGACGCCGTCCAGCCCGGTGTGTCGTGCCCGCGTGAGATTGTGTGATAAGGGGGAAGAGGAGAACACAGTGCATTGTCTTGTGCAGTCAAAGGCACGGAGTGTGCTCTCATCCATAAACCATCAAACTGTCTCCAGACGCGGCTGCAATCGTCCTCCATCAAAACACTTTGTCTGGCATACCAAAATAAGAGCCAGCATCGAGCTGAATACCAAATCAGCCCATTAGAGCGGCGGAGCACTCGCTCCTTAGCAACCAGCGGGATCTGAGGCTGCTATACTGAAATACACAGTGACAAAGAAATGAGATCCACATCTATCTCTCTCTTTTTCACTCCCCCCCCCAACCCTCATCTCTTCCCTCCTTCTAGTATTACGGGGTTGACACGTCGGATGGGGAGAGTTTATGCAAAAAATTCAAATGCGGTTAAAGGTGCTGCTGTTATGGATGTCGGTGCGAATTGAAAATCAAAGCATGCTGTGAAGGTCTGAGAGTGATGCAAAACAATGTGTGTGTTCAGGGCTGAACCAGAACGGAGAGGAAAAAAAACAAACCAGGAAGACTCAGGTGAAGTTTAAAGGAGCAGATTCTCTCTCATCTGTCAGTGGCGTGCCATTCCTGAACAATCCTCAGAGAGCAGGCAGAGAGGACAGGGGACTCTGCCTTGTCTCTAACATATATTCAAACTGAGCTTTGTGAATGTGTGTGTTTTTTTGTTTTTGTTTCATTTTTAGTCTCTGATCCCTCCTCTGTCTCTCTCCCCCCCACCCCCACTTCTCCCTCCCCATCCTCTTTCTCTATTTTGGATAAAGTAGCTGGGAGAGCAGTCAGGTCTGATTAAGTCTGCATTTGGGTACAGTGTGTTCCTGGACACACATCTGCGAGCGAGCCATCACACACGCTTCGGAAAACGCTGGCAGAACACCCAGGCCTGCCGGCAGCTCATGATGTCATCACTCAGAAGGGGCAGAGCTGGCGAGCCGCCATTCTCTCTCTCAAAAAAAAAGCAGAAAAAAAGAAAAAGGAAAACAGGAACGATTCAAACAGAGAGAGAGGGCCAACGACCTCGGCGTGGAAAAAAGAGCGTGATCCAAGCGTCGGGAGCGGCGCCGACTGCTGCGGGAGGAGCGGTGGGGGTTTGGCTGGAGGAGGGGGTGAACAGGTGCATCTGAAAGGCCGCGACCACTGTATGGAGAGCGCCGATGTGCAGCGGCTGAGAGTGCGTGAGAGTTACTAAATACCTGCGTGAGACAGCATGTGCATCCTGAGCCGCATGCTGTCCTGGAAGTGTTTGCCACAGTATTCACAGCTGTTGCCCTTCTCCTCATTATGAAGCCTCCTGTGAAAAGAACGACACACCGATGTGAGAGTGCTAATGGAGGAGAAGAATTCAGCGAGAACACACTTGTAATAATTTTTCATTTATTTCACGCTGACGGACGGACGGCACTCATTGATCAGCAGGAAAAGAAAGTGGCCGACTGCGGTTTACCTGACTCCTTTCCCGCACAGAGACTGTTAGCATTATGACGACATAACCAGGTTCAGACCGGTTACTTGTCGACAAACATCAACGCTGCTTTTTACAGGTGAAAATGACATGAAAACAAGAAAACAAACTTGTCCAGGATGGTGAAAATTACTGACATTTTCATTTGACAGGACAAATTTGAGGAATTTGAGATGAAATCCAGTCATAAATATTTTAGTCCAGCAGAAAGTTGGAAAATGTCAGTGGTATTTAATCTAAAGTTGTTTCAAATGACAAAAAAATAATAATGTCACTGCACAGCAAAATAAAACATAAATATAAACTACAAAAGTGGCAAAAAATCCACTGTATTAACATATTTCCCCTATACTTCCACTAAACTTAGTTCTGAATTGTAAGACTTACAACTTTGACAAAGTGTTTTCTCCTTGTGTTTTTTTTTTTACATTTGTTTAGTTTTACACAAACTTTCTTAATGTATTTCCATCTTCAAGCATTCAGCTTTCAGTATATTGGTTGTTACGCTGCATAACATTTGTGACATCCAACCTGGAGGGCATCCTCTGCCCTCCAGGTTGGTGGGTTTGGGGGAAGGACCAAAAAAGGAGGAGTAAAAAGGAAAATGATTAGTAAAAAAAAAAAAATGCACTGTGAACATTAGCAATCATGGCATAGAAAGTAAAACGGAGCCACGGAAACGCTATTTTAAACTAGTGGGCAAGCAACCCTGCATGTCTGTAAAGCGGCCAACTGCAGGCTAGTTCCCCAAGTAGATAGCCTGAATAATTAACCAGCTGATGTTTTTTGATAGACTTGCAACGTTACTTTAAAAAGTGTGCCAACTTTTTTTTTTTTCTTTTTAGCTGAATTATGTGTATTTTTATTTTTGGAGGATTTTGCATGCAATTCCCCTTTTCCAGGTGATTCTAAACCTAATGGAACAGTTGAGGTTTATAATCAAAGACAGACTGTGATTGCACCAAACGAGCGATCTAACCTTTTCCTTACGGTAAAGTCGGGACGGCCAGTTACTGGCATCAGAGGAAACAGAGACGTTTTCATCATTTTCCAACCGTTTAAAGTCCTTTTTAATGAGAAACCAGAGAAAGTGCTGGATTGACTGGAATTTTCTCACACCAAATAGAAAACAAGCAATTTTCTACTGCCCCTCCCCCACCTTTTGCTTGTCAGAGCCAGCCAGCTGCAAGAGGGCTCTAAAGTTATTTGCTCACTTACAAAGTAAGCAAATAATTTTATTTGTGTTTTTATGATATGAAATATTTCAACAGGGTAATGGTGTGGAAACTGAAGGAATACTAAGCATCACTCTTACTAAGGAAGCTGTCAAAACTACAATTACTTACTGACTAGCTCAAATCAGTTTGTTATACAGGTAAATGGTAAGTAGAATGGTAGGAAACTACTTTTTAAAAAATAAAAAATATTTTAGCAACAGTAGGATTCAAATAACATTTTTCAATTACAGTGCATTAATCAATAGTATTGTCTTTAGTTGAGGTTATTATACAATGAGAATCTGGACCAGGTCTATTCTGCACCTTTTCTTTAAGGCCTGTGGACTTGAAATTGTTCTTTAAAAGAAAAAAAACAAACCCAGGAATGTTTTAATTCCTGCAAGAATCCAAGGCTATATGCAGCATCATTAGTCTGAGAGGCCCTTGGAGTTGTGAATCAACGCATGAATGCTAAAAGCACACAGACAATAGGATATCTGGCTAATTTCAGAGTGCAGACAAACGCGTGCTTCCACCCGCTAGCACTTCAAGACAGCAGCCACGCACACAAACACACCGGGAGCACGCACACAAAGTCACATCCCAGCTGAATAAGCTCGCTCTCTCCCACACGCACGCACACAAATATACACACAAGCTTTTCCTGTGTTTGCAATGAAAAGATGATTCGCAGAAGCTCCGCCGGCAGCAAAACCTATCATATCATATCACACACAACCCAAGCATGCGAGGCATCTGTACTGTTATCCTTATATCACCCCCCTACAGCAGAGCACGTGGCCTGTAAAAGAGTCTGCGCTCAGGCACACGCGCAGCACTCAAAATGAATGAAACCTGAGATGTTGCTTAATGCACATCAACAACATCAGGAGAGCAAAACAGGAACTCCGCCGTAAAGATTAGGTTTTATTTTGGCTGTGGAGAGTCAGTCTGACACTATTTACAGAGCACTTTTTTATTCTAACGTGATGCATGTGGAGGTTTATTAATAGAGGGACAAACTTAGAAGAAACACACACACACTAGAAATTGTCAACATAAGTTAAATTATAAATAATTAGAGGATGAGGTAATGAGGAAATAAAATGTAGCGGTGTTTAAAGCTGAAGTTCTCGAGTTTAACTTATTTCAATATTTATTCCTTATGTATGTTTATAGAAAAATTGAATCAAAGAATATTAGCAGCTACAATTTAATAAATACAATATTTAAAGTAGTGAATAGGTACGTTTTTAGTTTGCTTTTAGAAACAGCAATACTCAGACGGCCTTCGGGCTTCTCCTTAAAGGGTTTGTAAAATAAAAAGCAAACTGAATCGGTTTGACAATGATCTTTTATTTAAAAACTAATAAAAGCAACCTTAGATCATTCTTAAAATACAAAAAAACTAGCAAATGTGTAGACTTTAAAAGTAAAGTGAAGTTTGCTCTCAGGCTCTTGTTTCTGCAGCAGCTGTGTGGAGTAGATATAACTGAGCTTTGCTTTTCTACGACTATATTTAACGTCGATCCCGTTAAATATAAATGCATGTTCTGTTGTCCTTCCATTGGCGTAAGTAAGAAACAAACTCCAGCGATGTTTTTCAGATGACAAAATCTATTCTTTACTACATTGCTGTTTGTGTTCCTTTATTACACAAACAGCAACGTTTGTGAAACTGAAGTTTGACTCAACCGTGACGCTGCGCTGTATAATTTGGTCTGGATGATTCACTGACTGGCTTCAAAGTTGTTTTGTGAGTCTCTTAAAATGTGTGTTTATTACTAAAACTTCACCTTTGTCCTGACTGTGCTGAGAAATTGTCCACCATTCATGACTTAATTATAACTTAAATACTTTATAATGGGGCATTAATCTACCTTGGATCATCAGGAGGCATGTAAACACATAGCAGCGTTTTATCAGACCTCGTTGGTTTGGTCATTTCTTTCTGAACCTTTTCGAGTCACAAAGTATCTGAAACAGTTTTTAAGAGATGATTCAAATTCAGCCCAGAGGTACCGCATAGTTCATGTTTTCACAATTATACAACGTTCTTGCCGCATCGCTGAGATGAATTAGTAGGTGCTTTTTATTTTGTAATTCATTTACCCCGTTATACTTTTATTACTACAATAATGAACCATTTCTAAGTTTCTAAACAATTAACTCATGTTTCAACCATTTAAAATTGAAGGTATTTTGCAAATTTATTTATTTTTCTACCACCAGGGTCAGATTTTAGAAAGGGGCAGTAGCCCAGGGCCCTGATATTTGGGGTGCCACAAAGATTTTTTTATTTTTTAAGCAAATGCTATTTTGCAGCCATTGTCCTGAACATAAAACTCACAAGCTGATACCAGACGAGTTTCATTAGTAGTTTGGAATTTTTTTGACTATAAAACAATTGTCAAATATTTGAAAATAAGACTTCTTTGCAAACAACATGGAGCTATTGGCCATATATATATATATATATATATATATAGGAGTATTTGTTAATGTACTTAAATTATCATTAGTAAAATATTTCTTCTGTAGTAGATAGGGCACCAAAAGTGACTCTAGCCCAGGGGCTCAAATCCTTGTAAGTCTGGCCCTGTAACACATATTCCTGGGGTTTGTTTTGGTGACATATTTAGGGTTTGTTCTTTACTTCCAACCAGACCATTTGAATTTACTTAGCTCCTCAGTCTAAAACTGTGCCAGGAGATTCGAAGACGACAGCAGCAAATGTCAGTCTGCAGATCAGGTGAATGCTCAGTGACCTGGTTACAGACTTACAGCAACTTCATTACATCCTTGAGCAGCACCACCAGCGCAGCCCCTTCAAACCTGCGGACATCAGTCCATCTCCATGAGTAAGGAACGCTCATAGCTAAATATCCCACAGGATGCTTTCCTTCCCCCCCTCACCCCCCGGTTTTGGTGGCGCTTTTTGTAGTGGCACGCAGCTGAGATGTCAGCCGCAGGGGTGAGCAGGGGAAGGCTGTGATCCTAATCGTAGGTTAGCAGCATATTAAGGGCTCGTCGTGTTGCTAATGATTAATGATGACTCAAACACTGCCCATCTTGCACAATTAGAAGCATCTGCAATCAAGCTAATGAGTTTTTCATGGAAATAGTTGGTGGGGTTTTTACGTGGAGTGACAAAACACGAGCTGACAGGCTCATAAATAAAGCAAAAATAATAATAAAAAAAACAACAACAAGAGAGCGAGTCGCGAAACAGAAGTTATCCATCATGCTGCCGAGGCGTCCAGCCTGGTCCCGCTGAGAGGCTTCTCTCCGTTGATGTGAAGGAATGCATATCAAATAGCCTGGGAGACGGTCTGTTGTGTGAGGCACACGTCTGCGCAGATAATCAAAGGGAATTTAAAAAACGGGGCTTTGTAAATAACAGCGTTATGTGACACGGAGGCCTCTTTACATCAATTCCCCCTTCCCCTCGCAAAGACCCGATTCAAAAGATCCACTGTCAAAACATGAGCGCAGGTGTCCCTCTGAATAAATTACCATATTTACTGTTGCTTCTTCCAGCTTCTGGATCATAGTATTTAAACATCAGAGAGAAAAAGGATGACCTGTGATTAGAACTAAGTCTTTCTCATCTCATTTTTTTTATAAAGTCCATGAACACAATGACTGTTGTATCTCTAAATCACCCTCAACTTTCCGGATGATGATTTATATTTGAATTTGCACACTTGTAATTTATACTTATTGGTTGTTTAACTTGTATCTGGGCTTTTTGGGCATCAGGCGGTTGTGAAAGGTGGATGTTTATGAGCTTACCTGTGCTGCTCCACAGCCTGTCTGCTATGCAGCTGGAGGCCACATTCACCACAGCACTGCTGGCCTTGAGTCTGGCCCTCGTGCCTCATTCCTGCTGCAAACTGGCCCAGCCTGCTCAGCAGCTCTCTGTGCAGTAGGCCGTGGTGCAGCAGGCCGCCGTAGGCCCTTGGATCTAGCGGAACGCCCAGAGACGGCGCCACTGAAACGGACACCGGCAGCCCCTCTCCCGTGTGGTTGGAGGCCACGGAGTAAATGGAGGCCAGGTGTTTGTCCGCGATCCCGGGGAAACCGTCAAGAGCGTTTGTCGCTGCTTGTCCCCCGTCTTCAGAGCCCGTGTTCAGCTCTCGGGCGCTGGTGATCACACTGCTTCTGAGGGGCGTCCCCGGGCCCTCGTCTCTCGGCTGCTCGGACGTGCCGGTCGCCTCCCCTGCGCTGGATGACTTGCCCTCACAGGTTTCGTTGTCATCCACCTGCATACGCTCTGATTTGATGCTTCTGGCAGGATCCAGGGGCGAGTTGTCGTGAACCTGCTGGGGGCTTTTCATGTCGACCTCAGGGTCTAGTTTGGGACTCCTTTGAGGAGCTGCATCACACTCCGGACCCGGAGACGTTCTCTCCGCCATGTGGTACAGAGCCAAGTGGTGGAGGGCAGTGGGAGTGCCGCACTTTGTTCCATCCTGTAAGGAATGCTTCTTGGACATCAACATATGCCTCCAGTGCCTGGCCCGACCGTGATCGCCATGATCTCCAGAACTGTGATTCCTCAATGCCACCTCTTCGGTTTCCTCCGCTTGAATGGTCTCGAGCACCTTCAGGCACTGCTCTTCCAGGTACTCGATCTCCAAGATCTCGGCGGCGTATAGTAGATCGTCCAGGTCTTCGGCCGTGGCCTGGAGAGAGGCGGTGTAGGCGTACTCGAGGATCTGCTGAAAGGTCTTAGGAGAGAGGAAGTCTAGGGCATAGCGCAGGCTGCTCCGGTGGAAAAGGATCTCAAACATCTTGCTGGTGCAGGCCAGGACGGTGCGGTGCGCCGGAAACTCCTGGCCGTCCACAGTGATGATCACGTCACACAAGGTGCCTGTCAGGCGCATCTGATTGGCCCGCTGCAGGAGCGTGCTGGAGTGAGTGGGGTTGTTGAGCTGGAGAACACCCATGTTTGTCAGAGCAGTGTCCACTCGGGCCTTTGCTGAACCCACGCATGAGGTGTGGCTGTCCTGCCTTCTTCTCTCCCCTTCAGCCGGTTGTAGCTCTGTGGTTTTGGTGGAGGAGGGAAGACAGAGAATCAATTCTGCCTGATTTACAAACAGAAGCAGCCCAAGGCATTATCTTTTAATTTACTGTTGAATAGTCCAATGCCCAATGTCTTAGCATAGTAGCTGTTTTTATACTAAACATTTTTACCCAATACAATTACCTAAACAACAGAATCAAGAAAACACTGAAAATACACATGGACTGCACAAAATTAGAACGACTTGTGCTGCTTCTGACAATATTAGAAGCCATTTTTTCTCATTAATTAGATTTTGTTTAATATTTTTTCATTCTTAGATACAAAAATACTAACATACTATGTGACTGATATTACTTTCTAATAGTTATGTCAGATATATAAGGATAAAACTTAGATGAGCTGACTGATCTTAATTGGACGAGCCCCCATATCAAATTCTAATCAGGGCCCCTGTGACTCCTTGGACCGCCTCTGCCTGTGTAAAGATTAATTACACGCCAATGGAAACTTTTATCTAAGCTCAATCAAAAGGAATATTTTCTCGGCAAAACATTAAATATTTAATCACATTCAGTGAAATATGTTTTCCCCCCCGAGTGATGTCTGCAGAAGCCTTATTTGATGCAGCCTCCGTGTTTATGTATTTTAATTACGAATCAAAGGCAGACAGCGGGTCGATAAGCGCAGAGCAACAGTTTCCATTGCAGGTGATTAGTCTGAGGGCTCGTTGTGAGCGGTCACGTCGCTGTAATAGCGTCTGCATACTGAGAGGTGACGGTTCAATTTGCCAAGCTCCTCACACACATCTCTGCTCTCAACAGGTAGGCTGGTTTCCAACAAGCGCCTATAACGGATGATTATCGGTGCGCACGTGCGCTTCAACAAGTTATCAAACTCCCCTAAAATGACTCCACCTGTACTCCGGTGTGTAATTTAAATCCTAACACCAGTGACATGTCTGACGTTTCTGTGTTTACCGGAGCACTTCTGTAGCTCCTCTGCCGACGTCCTCGACTGATGGCGCCGCCGGAGCGCATCAGGTGCAAATCCACGTTCATTAGCAAAAACGAACCCCGAGTCTGCGCGCGCTCGTTCTGCCTGCGCTCCCGTGTGCGCGCGAGGGAGCGCATCCTGTCCGAAAATAACAGACCCAGTTTGCTGGAAATGGACCACCGACTCCGAACAGTCAAGTTTTCTAAAAAAAAAATCTCAAATCAGGCAGAGGGGATAACTTGTCTCGATTCCCGCATCTCTTATGGAGCGAATCCGTTGTAATCTGACCTGAACTGGCTTTATTTACAAAAAATATTCAAATAAATATGTAAAACGAACAAGACACTAAAAAGTATTTGATGTGGGAGGGAGATTTTCGGTTGGAATAAAATGAGAGAGTCAGGTGTCGGAGCTTTTTCTTACCTCCGTTTTCTAAAGTCCTCCGCTGGTTATCCAGGCAACATCATGCTTACACATTTCACAGTACCCGCTCCAAACTCAGTCCTGCTTCAAGTAAGCAAATCATCAGCCTGCCGCCAAGAGTCAATTTAGCCGAGGGGAGGAAGCGGGAGTTCCGGGTTGGGCTTTCAAAATAAAATGCCTTTATCAGAGCCACATGTTTAAGCGGTAACATGTGGCTCCGAAGATCCGAAGAGGGAAATCTTGATTTATGAGGCTAAACCTGTACAAAATGGCAACAATACTTATTATTATGGTTTAGGTTTATGCTACAGGATTGGCTTAAGGGTATCAAAGTAGGGGCTAAAATTAAAAACCTGGAAAAAGCTGTAGCCAAATTTTTGTATTTACTGAAAAGCAGCTGCATCTGCTCTACACACAAGATGAGCAGGTCTGTCCTTCACCTTTATGAACAGATATTTTGCTTCCCAAATGTCCAGTTAAAATGTCTATTTTAACTGGACTGGTGTTCTAAAACCATGATAACAGAAATATATATGATGTTTCACTTTTGAATATTATTGAAAAGTTAATATTTTTTATTGAATCAATTTGCAAAGTTATTGACAACTTTGTCTCTCCGTTTGTGCTCTAATATTTTCTACCACACTTTTTTCTTCCACTCACCTTTCCATCATTTCAGCATTTTTAGGAGGGCTGTCCCAAGATGACATTCATTAGGATGAGGTTGCTTTCGAATGTCAACTGAGTTGGATCCATATGTGTCCTGATTAACATACCAGAGTATTTATTAGAGGTTTGTAATGCTATGGACTATGTGCAGACCATCTATTACAGACATTTGGAATCATCTTTCGGGTCAAATATAATTACGCTACGGGTCAAATTTAGCCCAAGAACCTGAGTTTGACAGATCTTGGATGGAGTAAAGCAGACTAGTGTAAAGCTGTTAAATTTGTAAATTATAAAAAAAAACAACATTTTTTTTTTTAAAATTTGATGACTGGCCTACAATTCAGTTGCATTCAGGTCCATGTTAGACAAAAATTCAGCTTGAGTGTGCCACATGTCTTCTTCCCTTTACGGCTTTCTTGAAACATTTTTTTTCTCTTGCGTTTTTGTTGGTGCAGTTAACGTGAAAGCTTTTCCTTTGTGTATGAGCTTTTGTTGGAGGGGGACCAAGAATAAAGGCCCCAACATAGTCGGACTGTCCGCGGACAGTTGGGTCTTCATCCTCGAGCGTACTGATTACCTAAAATTCTCTCTTAACAAATGACTTTATTTCACACAATCCTAATGAGAACTATCAAGTTTGATGAACTATTTGGGCGCCTAGCTCTGTTTCTTCTCCATCTGGGAAGCCTTAACTCGCCTATCAGTGCGGGACAGAGAATACCAGTCACATGTCGGCTCATCCGGCATGTGAGCCGGTGCAGCGCAGCGTCCTACTGCAGGGAGAGGAGCAGCAGGAGGCTGCGCTGGCTTTAGCTGCAATCAGGGATCCATTCAATAAGCTTTGTTTATTATGTTCCAAAAGCTATCCTTGCGCGGACATGTCCGGCAGACGTCCACTTGGAGTCCGGACTGAAGTGCGCCCGAGTATGTTGGGGCCTTAAGACAACTTGAAAATGTCTTCAACTGCAGGAAATCCGACGTGACGGCTGAGGTTTTTAATTTCTAACATTTGACCTCGAGATGATGACGCCTCCCTTAGAGGTTAGACTCATCCAGGCTGTTGCATCTTGGGTATTTGGTGCTTTAGGATGCATGGTCACATTCCCCTTCAATCACTTCTGACGCTATCCTCTGCTCCTTGTTTTACTGTCAGCCATCTGAAGATGCATTCAACAAACATGAGAATAAAAAACAAAAAACATTTTTTTTAAAATAAAGATAAATCCAACCAGTTAATCTAGGATTACTCTTACTGCTTTCTATTTGAATATTAGTCCAACAAAAGAAAAGAAAAAACACACGTTAGCTTCCAACTTAATACATTTTTAACATAAAAATTACAATATTTTGCTCACCTAAAATTTGCAGAGGAACATTTTGAGTATTAAATTAATATATGAATGTTCTTCAAGAGTAACAAGATAAAGACAAACCTTAACATTCTCTTCACAAACTGAGAGCTCAAATATGTTTGTCCATTAAATAAAAATCTGTTAAGTCAAGCTAATTTTAAGCTTTTGTAGTTGATGGTTATAACTTGGAACCTTTCCACATCTTAAAATTAGATCATTACAGATTTTAAGGTGTAACAAACATTATTCAGCAGAAAATGCAGAAGTTGTAGGTGAAAGAACAAAAAAACAAACGGATCTTTATTCATTTTAGTATCGATATCCTTCATAAGTTTTATTAAATTAAAAAGTAGTTCTGTCAAGTTTTTGTTTCCTCTAATTTTTTTATATTAATACAGTGCAACAGTGGTATTTTTGTTTAGTGTCATCGTACCCAACATGATTGAGATGCACCTTGTTGCCACTTTTACATTTCGACCTATTTTTTGTTTAACTGTGGAAGAATAAAATGTTAAATGCCATGTACTCATTTAGTTATTAGCTAACTTTAAGTCCGTTTAAGGATCTATGGTGTTCATGCTTGAGTAACAATTGACATAATTGTATGTAGTGACATTTTTCTCTCCAGTAAAAGCACGTCTCTTGCTTTACTCTGAAGTCGGCTCTCCTGCTTCCTGTGCCAGTGGATAACTTGACCGGCTGTAGGACTGTCTGTGAGAACATCAGGGTTTGTTTCTCCATCAGTTTCTGACAGACGGATCTCCAGGACATCAGAACTGGCAACACAGTGAGGAAATCCAGAAATCAAAACGTGGCAGTCCTTCTAATCAGTCGTCATCATCTTGAGATGGTTTAGAGTGGAATAATGCACGTTAGTTAATGAGTGCTTTAGTCCATGACAAAAGCAAAAGTAACATGCCAAAGTTACCAGGACAGGTTCATTTCCAACAGGCCGAGGGTGTATGATGGATCCGCGTCTCTATGGGGAAATAAAACTTTATGTAGAGCAAATCGATCAAGAGTGGCTGAAAGTGGATTCCAGGCCATGTCGGTGTGTTTGTTGACACAACACACTGTTATGTCACAACAGATACTGAAGGGAAGGAATGCCACGTGGAAATATCAAGGCCCCTACTGGAACATAGTTCTGACATCTGAGCCTGGATGTATCAAGTTTGTTCCTGCACAAACACATTTTCAAAGAGTAACATGGATTAGTTTGCGGCCCAGCTTCTCTCTCTCTCTCTCTCTCTCTCTCTCTCTCCAAATAAAACATTCTGATAAGTTTTGAGGAGGAAGACAACCTACTTGGTCTGTAACATTTCAGTAAGTTATCCAGGGTGTTTGTCGTGTGGAAGGAGAAATTTGGAGGGGGGTTGGAAAATACGCCATCACTGCCATCTGCTGTTCAACCCGTGTCACTGCATAAATACGAGAGTAGAAAATAAAATGGCGAGTGACAGAAAAATTCAGAAAAGGATTCAGAAGTTAATTTATTTCAGGAAATTCATACTGATTGCATTCAGTAGTTATATTTCTCAAACATTTCTGTTAGTTCTGATATATATGGCTTACAGCGAAAGAAAAACGCTATAAGCCAGCTTTTTAATGGCTCTTTAAATTATTTTTTTAATATGGAATTGTTAGTATGGCAAACAATTATGGGCAGAACTGGTTACTTGCCAGTTATCCAGAACTGGTAAAGGAGCTGGCAGACCACAGGGTCATATGTCAAAGACTGTTGATCAAAACTTGAGAGAGGAAAAAAAAAATCATTACATTCTGACAGAATCTGGACGAAGTGTGGAGAGGTCCACAAAGATGATTTGGGGAACCGTGTTCTGTGCTGGTGTTGGTCCAGTGTGTTTTATCAAATGCCACTGGTTATGAACGCCTCCGGGACACACTGCATGGATGCAGTAACTCATGCAGAAACAGCTGTGACTAATTACAGCACATGTAGTGTAGAGTATCCGTACAAAGCCACATCTTTATATACGTGATTTTTGGTCTGGTGTTCTAAAACCATGATAACAGAAATATATATGATGTTTCACTTTTGAATATTATTGAAAAGTTAATATTTTTTATTGAATCAATTTGCAAAGTTATTGACAACTTTATCTCTCCATTTGTGCTCTAATATTTTCTACCACACTTTTTTTCTTCCACTCACCTTTCCATCAAAACACTTGGATGCAGTTCTCTTAACAGCCGCAGTTATTCTGTAAATCCTAAACCTTATGAATGCTTGAAAAACATCACTGGTTGTAATGGAAATATGAGTATCATTCTCAAACAGAGTGCGAAAATTCAGATTTATTGACACGCAAGTGTAAGTAAAAAAAAAATAAAATAAAAATATGTAAATACAAATAATAGGCTAGGAGAAAATTGGATTCGGAAACCATTTTTATTTTGTAAATGGGTAATCGCTCAGGCTGTACACTGATGTTTTCTGAGTTTCACCCAATAAAAACAGTTAGGAGCATCCAGAAGCGAGAGAGCGAGGTGACGAGGTAATGAGAATGAAGCGGGATGAGAAGAAATCTGTACTCCGTTCCTTCTGGAATTTACATTTGATGTCTGAAGCTTCATTTAAAAAAACCCAAAAAAAAACACGACTTATGCTGTTATGGTGGCTCACCTGCTTCCTGCCCAACGGGATTCCTCAACTCATCAGGCAGCTGCTCTCGGTGAGTGATTCTTATACAAAAAAAGACGATATTTAAGACCAAAGAAAAAATAAAAAAATCCAAACGGCACATCAGAAAACACGGGCGGGGGAGAAGTAAAAAACTTTGTGTAGTTATGCCAGAAGAAGCAGCTCCTCAGGGAATACACATTGATTCAATATGAGAACAGGTTTCTCCTTTACAGACAGAAGCACATATCTGTACCTCGTAGTTTATACGTTATGAAGCACTGACTGAGTTCATGCCAAAGCTCAAAACACCTTCCCTCACTACAGCCGGCGATTATATAGCGCTGTGACCAGAGACGGACAGTTTTTATACACTACACTTGTTATAATGACCACACTTGATGTGCTTTTTCGTCTAATATTACACCAAATAAAAAAAAAAAATAGGCTCCCTCACAACAAAGCTATACAGGTTATCATACAAACTGATGACGAGACAGTCTACTGACACACAGGTACAGTGTACGAGTTTGCAGGCAGGGATGGGGAGGGGAGAGGAATCAGTCGTTTTTGAATAGTACAAAATGCTTTTTTTTTTATTTTTTATTTTTTTTAAGTTTTTCCTCCTCCTTTAGTGTTTCAAAGCAAATCTCCAAACTTATGGAGCCAGAGCTGTGATCTCCACAAACATCAAGAAGATAAACCGTCTACGTCCTCTGAACAAATATCGTTATTCAGCTGGCGGTTGCGTGACATTCACTTGATTTTGGAGATTTTTTGTTTTTTTTCCTCCAAACACTTGGCTTTTAAGTCAGCTGTTCCGCTGGCGTCTCTCATCTTCAGGACGTTCCTTTTTTTCATTAAATGCATGGTATCGTGAATATTTAACAGCACTATTATAAGGCAGTGACAGAATAAGTTTGACAAATTGGTCCATATCTGATCTGATCATGCACACTGTTGCATCGTAGAATATCTCCCTCCTGCAGCTGCAGCCTTTTTTTTTTTCATTATTTACCAAAACAAATATTTTGCCTTGCAAAAGTGACAATCCCTCTTGATTTCTTTTTTTCACATTTTGATACAAACGTTAATGGATTTTATTAGTTTTTGAGACTGATTAACACAAAGTCTGTGCATAATTTGCGAAAAGTACAAGTTACAACATACAGTGGTGTCCAAATTTTTTCCCCCAGGGGCCAAAACTGGCAAATTTATTGAATCAATTTTTTTTTCTTTGTTTTTCCTACTCAACAATAAATATCAAAAACACAAAAATGGCTTTAGACTGTTGCCTTTTAAAAGAAAAACAGACAATGTTCAAATGTCTTGTGTCATCAACTGTTCTCTATTTTGTTACCATGTTCTTAACTGAACAAAATCATTTCAAGGACCATGAAAGGCCCCCAGGCCACACTTTGGACATCACTGATAAATGACCAATCTAGCAACAACACTAGTCCGAACCTGCAAACGACTCAAGACATAAGTGGAGGTTCACCTTCTAGCAGGAGACCAAACTTATACTCAATGATTCTCTCCATCTGAACCGAGTTTGAACTTTTTGCAAAAATACTGTTGTCACTATGTGTAGAAACGATAGAGCTTTACCTCAACAACTGCAGTGAAATATGATTCAACACAGCTTATGAATCTGTGTTGATGGTTGAATACAAATAAATGGCACACTTTTGGACTTTAAAAAAAAAAAAAAGATCATCATGAATCTGTCTTAAGATTGTGGTCGTAACAAAATGTGAAAAAGTTCAGGCTTGTGAACACTTTTGCAAGTCACCGCACGTCTAGACGCTGAAGTCGGGCCTCGATTTTTCAATCGACTGCAGCGTTAAAAATCCCTGTAACAGACACAGTGAAAACTTCACAACCACTTGCAGGTCAGACATGCAGAACAAGCTACTTAGAGACTATCCCACAAAAAGTCAAATAATAATAATAATAATAATAATAAAAAAAACAAGTTTAAGTTTTGCACAATTGAACAATAAAATAAGAAAAATAATTTCATTATATATATAGTCCTTTTCTCTTACATTTATACTTCTCATAATATTCCAGTATTCATGAGTAGTTGGCAAAACTACGCACGTTTTTATTTTTACTTTTTTAAAAGTTTCACACATTTACGAGGCGGTCCTTTTGTAAAAGCAGAAGTGTCCGGACTGGTTACGTAAAAATGAGAATTAAAAATAAATAAATCTCTTAGGATCTAAAGATAAACTCTGCAGGGTTTGGTAAACATTTAATAAACGAAAGCAGTCAGAGTGCGCGCTAACCAGTCCACGGAGGTGTGTGGTGTTAAATGCGTTAAGGGCACTAAAAATAAAAGCTTTTCCTGCCAAGACTGGGCGGCGGAGAGGGGAGAGGTTTTTTTTTGTTTTGTTTTTTGTTTTGCGTTTCCCAGTTGGCCCATCATACTTTGCTCTCTGTCGTGTTTGTCTGTATGACACTGTTGTGTGCCGTAGTGATCAGGGGGTTTGGTAGGTCTCCCTCCTCCAGTTTGCTTTTCTCATCAGCAAATATCTTCCTGCAGTGGAAAAGGAGACAAAGTTTAAAATTAGAAATGTTAACATGTGCGTGGTAAAGGGGGAAAAAAAAGAAAAAAGAAAATCCCAGCAAACAAAACAGGTTTCTAGGAACAAACAATACCCAATATGTAAGATGACGCTGCAGTTAAGACGTCTTCTTACATATTTCTTCACCACCTTGACACGGTCGGATAAAATAAACAGATAATGACATTCCCACGTCCCAAACTGACTCTCTTCCCTAAAATCAAACGTTGAGCAAATGTATAATAATAATAATCAGCTTGGCTTTGTTTTACTTCTGAGCATTATTAATATAAGACTAAAAGCGCCCCAGGCTTGTTACAGAATGTCCCCAGTTCCAATTGAGGCCCATTTTTCCAACTTTTTCCTTCAGCAGCCCACAGGAACAAACACCAGTTGGAATCTCTCGATGCCTCTGGATAAAAGTTTGAGGAAATGCTTGAAGGTATGGAATTAAAGCCTGAACTGATGCATCTTATTATTATGACTAGAAAGGCATTTCAAACATAATATGGATCATATTGCTGTTTAAGTGATGGTTTCTATGCAGATGATTAATGGAAATGCGACCTCAGGTTGCTAAGAGAGTGCTTTACTTTTGAAGACAATGCTTTTTTTTTTTTTTAAAGGTAATATTTGCTTTGATTTGTCTTATTTTCTACACACATACACATTGCCTGTTTTATGTATATAAATGACATCCCTTCTTATATTCATGTTAGTTGCAGTTTTGGGGTTTTTGTCATTTTAGATGTGGAAAATGTAAATCTAAAGAAGAAGCACTAGGTTGAGTTCATGTCAAAGTCAATATTAATAAACAAATAATCTCCAATATTTGAATTATGGTATACTTTAAATATGTTAAAGCTGCATAAGAATAACTTTTATTAAAAGATTTTTCCATATTTGGTAAAATTGTACGAAATGAGACAATCTGTGAAAAATATCAATCTCCTCTAGTTCCTCCCTGTGGTTTTCCTGCCATCCGTAGGAATACACCGTTCATGATACAGGCTGTGAATACTTGCATCATTTCTTGCTTTTTTAGCTTTAATAAATTTTCCAAACTCTAAAAAATCTTTCCCCACATTTTCATATTTAAGTATTTCTATGTGGAATTTTGAAGAAAGAGATGCATTTCATGCAATTTGGAGTAAGGCTGTAACCTAACAAAAATGCTGTGAATCCTTTCCAGATACACTGTAGGTAACCTGTGATCTTTAAATCTCATCAAAATGAATCACAGCAGGCAGACGTTCTCAGATGTCACACTATCCATTATGTGTAATCGCTCTGAAAATTACAGGACTTTTTGTGGGCAATTGATATTTTAGTATCTCCCAAAATAAATGTGGAGAAAGGTCTGGGACAAACAATTGTATAATTTCCAGACAGTGGTAGCTTTGCCACACTTGGACTCTAAAAACCCTTGTTTGCTTTAAAAAATAAGTTTCTTTTTATTTGTTGTAGGAACCCTGTAATTCTTTAAATTTTTAAAAGCGAATAAATATAAGTAATAAGTCAAGTTTTGTTGTTTCTAAATTAAAATTTTTTTTAATAGTATCACTTTTGCTAATTAATACACAAGGTATGATTCGATCCTACTGAATTCATTGTGACCCCTGTTGAAAATGACCTAAAATCTAGATTTTTATTTTAAAGAAAAACAAGCCAGATTCTTAAGCACTGTACTTGGGGACAGTGTTTTATGTGTTGGATATTTGTTGCATACAGTATGTATGTTTAGCTGAAATGGCATTTATTTTTAGCTTGTTTTAATTTTCATTATTGTCATTGGGTTCTTATTTACTTTGAAATCCCTTTTGGGATTTTTTTTTTGGTTCTGACTTTTTTTTTTTTTTTGTGAAAACCAAAAATGCACAATAAAATTGTTCAAAGCAAATTAAACCCGTGATTTCCTGACCTCAGAGTAAACTAGAGCTATTTGAAGAGGTAAATCCTGCTGCTAGTTTGTAAATTAGTCAGTAACCATGTCTTCCATTCTTAAATTAAAGTAATGAGTTCCAGATTTTGATGTGTGGAGTCACATCACTGTGGGCCTCAGCTTTGAAAGCACACATGTGATTTAGGCTCTGGATGTGCTAATAAACAAAACTGAATCCTTTTCTTAACTTTGTTTATAACTGGACGTACATATCCAGATTGAGCTTAGTTAAACTGGCAGCATTATGTGTTTTCCAGGCACATTGTGCCATTTTATAGAACAATCAAGTAACTGTTAAGCTGTCAAAAAATGCTATATATATATATATATATATATATATATATATATATATATATTTGAAAAAAAAAACAAAAACTGTTTTTGAAAGAAGTGTTTGTCTCTGGTCTTTGTTTTTTAATCTTTTTTGTTTTCTCTGGAGTGTGTGATTT